>PISW01012711.1:18628-30872 GCA_004023785.1 Mungos mungo | reverse complement strand
GCACAGATGGGCTCGGGGTCTCTGCAGTCACCCCAGGCTGGCCTGCAGGACCTGAGGGGAGGGGCCAGGACTGTCCCCCCTCCCTGCGAGGGGCTTCCCGGAAGCGCCAGGAATCGTCCTTTCTGCTGGGGTCCCGGTGCTGAGGCTGCGCTGACACTGCCTGTGACTCAGTGTCCCTCTGAGGGAGAGGACCTGCCTGGGGTCACGTGACAGCCAGGTCCCGGCCCCCGGTGAGCGCTGGAAAGGGCACCATTACTCAGCCATCCTCCATTCTCTCTGGGGATTGGGGCCCGGGGCTGGGGCCCAGGCCAGGCCCCCCACAGGCCTGGTAAGGGTTCGTGAGGGGGACCAGCGCCAGAGGCAGGGGCACGTGACGGGTGTCCTCCCGCGCTGCCCTGGGAGGAAGGGAGCCCCCCGTCCTGGGGGGCGTGCAAGCAGAGTCTGCAGGGCAGCACTGGGGGCCCCAGCGGGCCGCTGGCGGCACACTGCTGAGCCGGGGGCAGCCGGCACGTACTTGCCCTGGGAAGCTCCGCGTGTCCCGAGACTCAATTTTCTTGTCCCAAATGCAATTTGGACACAAATCCAATAAGCCTGCATATCACTCAGCCACTGCTTCGAGCCCAGCACTGGTGATGGGCCTGCCTGAGGATTCACGCCCAGAAAGCCTGCGAGGCTGGGGGGCCGCAGAGGGCGGGAAGGGGGGGCGTGGTCACTCGCAGCCCTGGGGACGGGCCAGCCATTTACTGGCCTCTGCTCAGGCCGTGCCCACGGCAGCCCCGCGTGGCAGACGGCATAACCCCACTCTGCAGAGGGAGAAGCAGGCACGGGGGCCACCTGCCTGGCCAGGGGGGCAGGGGCAGAGCCCAACTGAGCCAGCAGCTTCCTGGGGTGTGTCGCCTCCGCCTCTGGGGCAGCTGTCCCCTCCGCGGCACTGTTCTGTCTGGGGTGGGGGACCCGGCCCCACTGGTGGGCACCCAACCGAGTCCTGCTGGACCAAACTTGCTGCCAGGTCAGGTTGTCCCGGAGCACCTGCCTTGGAGACCATGTCCCACCAGGATGGCCCTGCACCCGAGGGTCACCTGAGCTTGGCCCTGGCCCCGTGTTCAGTGAGCGCCCTGGGACGGCAGATTCTGAGGGGCAGCCCTGCCGTGCTCAGCTCGGGGACGACGCTGTGTGAAAAGCTGGATCTAAATAAAAGGTGGGGCCCGGGGCCACCCACCCTGAGTGGGCCCTGCGCGTCCGCTGCCATCTGGGGAAACAGCACAGAGAGGCTCCCCTCTCCTGCTGCCCTGGAGGACAGGCTCGGGTTCCGTCTCTGTCCGGGGAGGTCTGCGGCAGCTGTCCCCAAGGCACCTACTATGTGCCAGTGGCATAGGTCCCTGGCCCCACGGCCCCTGCCATCAGGGCTAGGGAGGCTGGTGCTCCAGGTCAGGGCCTCGGGAGGAGGACACAGTGAACCAAGGCTGGGGCTAGTGTGGCCCAAGTTGGTGTAAGAGATGGGCAGGGGCCAGGAGGGGTGCTAGGGGTGGCATGTGTGTCCTGCTAGGTGGGCTTTTGGAGGGGTCCTGTGGGACCAGGGGGGGCGAGGGTGAGGCGGGGGAGGGCCATCTGGACCAGGGCGTCAGACCACCCAGGGACAAGACCCTCTCCCCGGCTGCCAGCCCCAGCCACTGCCCCGCCCCATCTCCGACTCCTGGAAACATTCCGCGGCCAATGGCGCCCTCTGCTGGCCACGTTGAACATAGCCCCGGCCTTGGTTCCCTGCCCAGGATGGAGGCGGGGGATTGATGTGCTGCGAGGATCAGGTGTACCTCCTGCTCCCGCGACCTCAGCCACGAGCCTTGGCCCTGGGTGGCCGTGGAGACACTGCTGGGATCCACTTCCACCCTGTGGAGGAGATCTGGGCTCCAAGGTATCCACTGGGGGCTGAATTCAACTCCTCATCGAAGACAAGCCCACCCCGCTTCGTGTCCCGGGGAGAGCCCCACCGGGACAAGTAAGACAAGGAGGGCACGAGGGGGCCTGGCCTCGGGCCACAGTCCCAGGTGCAAGTCTGGGCAGACGCCAGACCTGGACCAGGATGAGTGTGGTTGGGGCTGCATGGCCCTTTAAGGGGGGCGCTAAGAGAGGGGGCCTGTTGCCCGGCAACAGGAGGGCGTGTGTGTACTCGTTGCCGGGAGACCAGAAGCTTCTGCTGCTGGGGACAGAGCGGCCTCAAGTGGCCCTGCCGACCGTGCGCCGCGGCCCTCTTCCTTCCCTCGCCCGGGAGCGCGGCTGGCCGGCACCATGGCGCAGACGGACGCGCTCCTGACCCAGCAGCCCGCCCCGCAGACGGTGCCGGCGTGCGAGGTGCCCCGAAAGCTGCACCACGTGGCCCGGAACACGGGCGCCTACACGTCGTCGGGCCTGGCCACCGCCGGCTTCCGCTCGGCCAAGTACCTGGTGGACGAGTGGTTCCAGAACTGCTATGCCCGCTACCACCAAGCCTTCGCCGACCGCGACCTTTCGGAGCGGCAGCGCCACGAGAGCCAGCAGCTGGCGGCCGAGACGGAGGCGCTGGCGCGGCGCACGCAGGAGGACGCCACCAGGCAGGTGGGCGCGCGCCTGCAGGACACCCACTGCTGGAAGTCCGAGCTGCAGCGCGAGGTGGGCGAGCTGGACGCCGAGACCGACCTGCTGCTGGCCCAGAAGCAGCGGCTGGAGCGCGCCCTGGACGCCGCCGCCGTGCCCTTCTCCATCGCCACCGACAACCTGCAGTGCCGCGCGCGCCGCCAGCACCCGGACCTCGTACGCGACCACGTGGAGATGGAGCTGCTGAAGGTGCCGCCCCTTCCACCCCGCAGGCCCCGCCCCGGCCCCGCCGGCCCCGCCCCTTCTCCGCGAGCACGACCCGCACAGGGCAGAGGGTGGGCGGGTTCCCACGCGGTCCACGACGTGCGCTGACCGAGGCCTCGGCGTCCGCGTACCAGGTGGGCGGCGCAGGCTCAGGGAGCACATGCCCCTGTGCCCCCGCAGGAAAACCTAGAGCACGGAACGGTTTGCACACTCTCAGGTCCACCCCCAAGCACAGAGATTCTGGCTCTGTTGGTAGGATGGGGACCAGAAGGAACAAGGAGCTGGGGCAAGCTCAGGGCTCCGGCCGGCGAGCACAGAGGTGCCCTCCCGACCCCAGGAGGGTGCCCGGTCTGACCTCCCCACAGTCTGGTCCTCACAGTGAGTGAGGCTGGGCTCTTTGCAAGTTAAGCCCCAGCTTGGACATGCTCCTGGGGACAGGCCCCAGCGTCGGGTCTGCGCGTGTATGGGGGCTGCAGCAGGACTCAGTGCTCATCTATCTGCTCACCCCAACCCCATGTCCAGGGCCCCTGCACAGCCCCCCCCCCCACTATTATGGATCATACGGGGTGAGGTGGGGCCCAGGCTGTGACAGAATTAACTTCTGGATATGTGTTGGGGGGATTTGTCTGAGGATGGGACACTCAGAGGCCACCGAGGCAGGAGGGGGTCCGGCCAGGTCCATGCACAAGCCCGGAGGTGTCCCCCTCACATGCACACCCCAAAGATGTGGAGGGGCTGAGCTGACCCTGTGGGCAGCGGCCTGAGGTCTGGGATGCATGCAGGGCCAGTTAGGTCCTGAGGGTGCCTGCACCTACTGGGTGGCCCCTTGGTCACCCTCGGGTCCTGGCACCCACTGGGCGGCCCTTTGGTCACCCTAGATCATGCAAATTAAGCCTGACGCTGAACTCCTGAAAGCCCAGCCCACCACATCTCCCCCTACCCTGATGCCAGTGGTAGACATCCAGGCACAGCCCAGGACGCAGGGTAGAAGGGTGACGGATGGAGCCCCCTTCCTCCCACGAGGAGCCTTCCCTGCTCTGAACTGAGCAGGACCAGTCCTGGGAGCAGCCTCAGGGAGAAGGGCCCCAGGCCAGCCCCCTGCTCCAGGCAGCGCAGGGCTCACACTCCCTCAGAGTCCGGAGGCCTGGCTTGTGAACAGGCTGTGGGCTGCGGGCAGGCAAACAGCCAGTCCTAGGGCGCAGGGCACCCCTGTGCTCTCCCGGCTCAGCCCAGAGCCTTGAGTCCCTCCCCTCCCCCTGCCCCAACCCCTCTTGGCTCCCCACCACCTCGGCATACCCCCGCTCCCCCACCCCGTCCACCCCAGGCCTTGTCCCACCCCCACCCACGCCAATGTGAAGAACCAACAATGGTCCAGAGACAGGGACGGACCCCGGCACACGTGGCTTTAGTGCCAGCGGGGGGCGAAGATCCAAGTGGGTGGGGGGGTGCTGTTTGTGCACAGAAAAGAAAGCCACTGCAGTAGCAGAAAGAAACACAGCGCTTCCCCTGATTCTCAGTGGAAGACAGAGGGCCTCTCTGAGCCCAAGGCCCTGGCGGGCACCAGGAGGGCACCGGCTTCTCAGAGGCCAGGGTCCCAGGAGCGCGGCGGGCCACCAGTGCCCTGGGCAGGCTGCAGGGACGGTCCCTGAGCCCAGGGGGTGCTGCTTGCCAGGCCAGTGCGAGCTGCCTCTGGGTGACGGTCCCACCGGCCCATAGAAGCACCCTCACCCCCCGCAAAAACCACCACGCTGTGCTGCACCAAATAGAATGTTCAGAAGCCCAGAATAAATTCAATGGGCTGGGCTCTGCCTTCATTTTCCAGAAAAGAGACTAGGGTCTGGCCCAAAGTTACTAACCAAGCACCAGGTGCTGGCCTGGGCACGTAAGGGGGTGACTATGGGCCCATGCCAGCCTGGCCGTCCTCAGACCCTGGGCATGTCAGGGGCTGACTACCGGCCTGTGCCAGCCTGGCCGTCCTGACCCTCACCAGGGATGGGGTCCTTCTCCCCCAGGAGGCTGAGCTTATCCGGAACATTCAGGAGCTCCTAAAAAGGACCATAATGCAGGCGGTGGACCAGATCCGGTGGGTTTTGGTGGTTCCCAGGGCTGCCCTCTGCCCGTGGGATGTCCCCCATCTCCTCATCCCTTGGGCTGGCTGGCTCTGGGAAGAAAGTTGGGGTGACCAGGCCCTGAGTCTCAGGGAGGTGGGGAGTACAGGGCCGTGTAGCGGTAACTGGTGTGTGCTGGGGGGAGATTCCTGCGTGCCCGGGGGGGCGGGGGTGTGCGTCCAGAGCCCAGGCCAACTTTCCAGGGCCAGGAGCAGCTGATCCTGGACACTGGTGGTCAGGTAGAGCCTGGGTGCCCCGAGGACCCCCACACTGGACAGATGAGGTGTCCTGGTTCTCAGCTGAGAACCGAAGGTGTGCCTGCTCCTGGGGGTGGCACCCAGTGTCCCCACACACCCACCCCAGCAAACGCAGATCGTGCCCACGCCAGGCTGAACCGGGAGCACAAGGAGACCTGTGAGCTGGACTGGTCCGACAAGGTGGAAGCCTACAACATCGACCAGACCTGCGCCCACTTCCACAACCAGAGCGCCGAGGTGCAGTTCTACCCGCACTCGGCCAAGTTTGAGGAGAGGTGGGTCACCTCAGCCCCAGCGCCTCCAGGGCCCTCCCTCTAAGCCCCTTCTCCGTGCACCCCCAACTAAGATGGGGCTTGAGCTCCTGGTGCCTCTGCGGCGGATCCTCAGAGACCCACTGGCCCCTGAGGCCTCACACGGAGGGCCCAGCTCTATCAGCTCCCAGCGTGGGCAGGCGCAGGGTCCCTGCCCAAGTGCCCAGCACCACCCAGTTCACTGAGGGCTGCGGACATGGAGGAAGACAGGAGCTGGGCGGGAGGGCGGCAGGCAGAGGGCGCGGGCGGCGGGCCGGAGGGGGGGGGGGGGGGGGGGGGGGGGGGGGGGGGGGGGGGGGGGGGGGGGGGGGGGGGGGGGGGGGGGGGGGGGGGGGGGGGGGGGGGGGGGGGGGGGCCGGTTAGAGGATGGCAGGGTGGAAGGGGAGGAGGCAGGGGGACGCAGACTGCTGAGGGCGTGAGGGGACGGCACAAGGACCAGGTCCAATGTGTGCGGAGGTCATGCGGCAGCGCGGGGGGGTGAGAGTAGTGATTTGTGCTGGGGGTCACGCGGGGTCGCGGGAGGGGGGGGTGGGCCGGGGCCGTTGACTGGTGCCTCTGACGACGGCGGTCCACTCCCTGCCCGCAGTGCCTCCACGCCAGAGACGTGGGCCCGGTTCACCCAGGAAAACCTGCACCGCGCGGAGCGCGAGCGCCTGGCTTCGGTCAACCTGCGGGTGCTCATTGATTGCATCCTGCGGGACACGGCCGAGGACCTGCGGCTGCAGTGCGACGCTGTGAACCTGGCCTTCGAGCGCCGCTGCGAGGAGCTGGAGGACGCGCGCCACAAAATGACCGACCACCTGCACAAGGTGAAGGCCGGCCCGCGTACAAGCCACGCCCCAGAACAGACCACGCCCACACTTCCAGGCCACACCTGCCCACGCCCGCCAGCATACGACCCACGCCCCAGAACAGGCCACGCCCACAGTTTCAGGTCCCGCCCTCCACGCCGGCGGGTGGGCCAGCCTAGGCCACACCCAAGCCACGCCCTCGGAGCTGGGCATTGGTTACTGAGGCGTGTGGCCCAGCCGTGCTCCTGGCTACTATGCCATGGTCACAACCTGGCCTCGTCCCTGCCCCCCCCTCTGCCCCATCCATCCTGAGGGACCCCAGAGGCCAGGCACCCACTCCTTCCTGAGCACACTCTAAGCCACTGAGAAACCAGGTGACATTGGGGATGGCTGTGAGGCAGGAGCAGAAGGGAAGGTGGCAGGAGGTGGCCAGGCCAGGTAGGGCTCTGACCCTAGGCTCTCAGGGTGGCCTTTGCTGCTGCTCTCAGGTTCTTGACCAGGGTTGGGGGCCTGGTGACTAGGACTGGGTGCATGGGGGCCAGAGCTGCGGACAACAGGCTTTGCCATCCCCCCTCTGTCCTCTGGGTGCCCTCGGCGGGGTGGAGGTGGCTGCACACATTTTCTGGCCTCCGTCCGTCCCCCAGAGGCAGTGGACAGGGCTGCCCAGTGGCCCCAGCCCCAGGGCTGGGGGGGGGGGGCTGGGCGGGGTGGGGGTTACGGCCCCCCCCCCCGGACCATTCTGTGTGCAGACGCTGCGGGAGATCACGGACCAGGAGCACAACGTCGCAGCGCTGAAGCAGGCCATCAAGGACAAGGAGGCGCCTCTGAAGGTGGCTCAGACCCGCTTATACCAGCGCTCACACCGGCCCAACGTGGAGCTGTGCCGAGACGCCGCCCAGTTCAGGTGCCTGCCGTGACTGTCCTGAGCGCGACAGGCCACCACCCGCCATCCACGCGCGTCCCCCCGGCCTGCAGGCTTGCAGTGGAAACACAGCGGGGCTCCCACACGCGGGTGTCCGCACGTCCTACCCGCACGCAGCACACTAGACACGGATGTGCCTTCGGGGCTCTGTCAAGACTGCGAGTCCCAGGGACAGCATGGCACTTACGTCACCCCGTGCTGCGCCATCGCCATGGCAGGGAGTCTCGAGGCCGCTGGTTGCTCGCTGGCTGCTTCCCGGTCCACTCTGCCTGGGGGGCGCCACCCGTACCTCTGGGGGAACACGTGGCCCCTGGCCCGAAGTCTCGCGGGATCGTGTCTCTGGTTTTTCTAACTTACCGAGTTCCAGTTGCTCTCGCGAGCACTCGGACGTCCCTCGCGAGCATTCGCATGTCCGTCCGCCCGGTGATCCTCCTTCCGGTCCCGCGGCTCCTCCGGGGACCTGGGGCCTCCCGCGGGGCACCGGGAATGAAGGGGCCCGCGGGCCTCAGCGCACCCCTGCCATTGCCCCGAGCTGCCGCACGGTGTCGCTGAGCACACCCCGCGCGGCCCTGTCCGCGAGCCCTTCCCGCCCGTCGGGGTGGGGGGGGCAGGGGCAGCCCACTCCCGCGGGCGGGCAGGTTTCCCTTTCGGACTTCTGTTTGGGTCCTTTTGTGGCCCAGCCTCCTGGCCTGAAGCCCTCGCCGGGGTTCCTGGGTCTTGACCGCCCCAGCCCGAAGGCCCCAGCTCACACCTCCGTCCCCCAACCTCACAGGCTGGTGAGCGAGGTGGAGGAGCTGAACATGTCCCTCGCGGCACTGAAGGAGAAGCTTCTAGAAGCGGAGCAGTCGCTGCGCAATCTGGAGGACACGCGCATGAGCCTGGAGAAGGACATTGCCGTCAAGACCAACAGCCTCTACATCGACCGGCAGAAGTGCATGACCCACCGTGCCCGCTACCCCACGCCCCTCCAGCTGGCTGGCCACCAGTGAGCAGGGCACCGCAGCACGTGCCCCTGCGGCCTGGCTGGACTTGGGGAAGGGGCTCTCCCCCCGCCCCTCAAATAAAGAGCACCTTAGCTTTCTACTTGTGGTGTGTGGTGGAGTCTGGGCGCTGGTACCTGCCAGGGCGACCGGCCTGTGGGAGGAGAGGGGGCGGCGCCTTCTCCCCGGGCAGGTCCTGCTGCCCGGAGCTGCCCCCCCAGCCACCCGGAGAGGGGGTTCAGCCAGGGTCTGGAGGCCCCGCATTGCTGCATTGCTCGGCACTGACCAGCACTGACAGTGGCCCTGGGCCCCAGCAGCTCTGAGCCCCCTGAGGCTCCGATGGGGGCTCTCTGCCCACCTTAGACGCCACCACGGGCGGACGCCACAAGGCCCCTTGCTTTTTCTTCTGTGTGTCCTGGACACTGTCACCGGGAGGCCGGCTCTGCCCTACGGGACTGGGCCCCGGGCTGCGAGCATCCATGCAGGGCGCTAGGCAGGGCCTGGGACAGAGACCTCTCCCTGCCCCCTCCACCTGGCAGGGGGTAGGCACCTGGGGAGACAGATGCGGGGTACCCTGAGCTGGGGGGCCCTCCGCTCCCAGCCACCGTGGTCACCTCGGGTGGCCGGCTTCCCAGTCGGGCCTCTCCTCAGCCAGTGAGTGAGTCAGGCTGGGGAGGGGCAGGTGCAGGGGTGCAGGGCTCCCACGGCCCTCCTGTCTGCGCACCATCCTTGCCCTGTGTCCAAGGCTCTGGGCACAGCCCCCCCTCTGCCCTTGTCATGGCTCCTGGCAAGGAGACCCCTCCCACTGTGCCCACCCTGTGAGCCGGCAGCTCCCGGTCACTGTCTTCCCACCCCGCCCTGGGTGGCTCAGCAGCAGAACTCTCCAGAAGCGTCCGTCAGGGCCTTGGGAGATAATGACCCCCGCAGCGCACCCACCGCCCTTCAGCCCATTACCACCCGGGGCCTTCTCATCCCAGCCCCCACCCCGGGGCCGCTGCTGGAAGCTAAGTGTGAAGGGAGTGCGGTGCCCGGCTCATTATCTCTAAAGTGGGCTGGTGGCCCCAGGCTGGGAGGGCACAGTCCCCGGGGGGGCCACCCGCAGGGGCTCATCTGTGGTTGTCTCATAGCTGGAGATTTTGTCCCTTTGTAGAGACAAACGATCAGGCCCAGGAGCTGAGCGATGGCTTTCCTAAGTCCCGACCCCCCCTCTACCCTGCCCCGCCTGACCAGGCTCCTGGGCACAGCCTGGGCCTCTCAAGCGGCCCCCAGAGACCTTGACCCTGCCAGGCTCCAGGGTGGCGCAGTTGTAGATCCCGGACTCTGCAGTCCCGGGAGGAGGGGCAGGGTCGGTTTGGGCACCCACAGCAGCAGGAGGGTTGCAGCTCCCCCTGCACTGCCCTTGGGGCCCTCTGCCCATACTGGGCCTGCACTTGAGTCTGCCTTTGGGGAGGGAGGAACGTGCTGAGGATGGGGGTAAAAGAATGTTCCAGAGGCTGCAGGGTCGCCCACTCCCCGCTCCCCCTGCAAGCCCCCTGCTGCCCCAGAGGGGCCCTGGCACGGCTGGCTTACCCTTGGCTTCCTTCCAAACCCCTTGGGTTTCCTGTCTGTGGAGCCTTCCAGCCACACAGTCACTCTCATGGCAAGTGAGGGACCCCAGCATGCCCTGCCCCAGAGCCCACACCCATTCCTCCCAGGACCACCTGTGTGGCCCCTTCTAGAGAAGTCTGTGGTCACAGGCACTTGCCTACTCCCCGTACGCCCCCATGTGAGGGCCAACCGCTGAGTTGGGGGCCATGGGGGCCATCGGGTCCCCCTGCCCAGGCTGGAGTCACAGGACAGTGTGGCCCTCCTGGACTGCGGGGGGCGGGACGCAGTGAGGGGGCCCAGCCCCCTGCGGGTGACGCCGTGGCCGTCCGTGGGCTGCCGACCCCGCGGGGCCCTGACGCTCAGCCACACTCCGTCGTCACGGAGATGTCAGGCCGCGTGTCCAGGGAAGGCTATTTCTGTCCAGGTCCTCCTGCCACCTGCTGAGTCACCCCAGGCCTTGCTGACCACCTCCTCTCAGAGCCCAGGCGCCGCCCACCCACGCCCAAGCAAACGCTTTGCAGCCAGGGTCCCAGGGGCCTGGGCTTAGCCCCAGCGCACCCAGACCCCAGGGACCCCAGGGCCCCTTCCAGGCCCTTCATCCCCCCTTGAGGAGGTGGCCCTCTCAGTGCAGGGAAAATTTAACTCACTGTCCCCTCCCCCGACAGCAACTGCAGTGTGACCACCCATCTCCATGGGGGGGCGGGCAGTTCTGCCCGCTGGTGTCAGGGGAGGAACGGGGGAAGGACATTGGGGCCCTGCAGGATGGCCGGAGCCTGCCAAGCCCCCTGGTGCCTGTGCTCTACCTGGCTCTGTCCACCACAGGGGACTCCAGCCACTTCTGAGCCCATTAGTGTCCATTTTACAGGTGGGGAAACTGAGGCTCGGATGCAGGGAGCAGCAGAGCTTGGGCATCTGCTCCTCTCTCAGTGTCCCAGACACAATAGCGGGACTGCCAGAGGGGGTGCTCCGACCTGCCGTGGGCCCGGGCCTGCGTGACGCAGTGGCTTCTGGGGGGCTGCCTGGTCTCAGAGTCACACCTGCCAGCTCCCAGCACGGGCTGACAAGGTGCAGGGACTGTCAGGGCCTTGGGCTTCCACCCCCTGTCTGTCTGTGCCACCTGCAGCCTGGGGGGTGAAGACAGCTGTCCCCAGAGGGGGCAGCTGGGCCCTGATGGGGTGTGAGCTGTCAGCCCCGGGAAACGGCTCCAGCGGGTGCGGCCCCTGCCCACAGCCTCACACTTGCTCAGTCTCGCAGAGACCCCCAGCCACGGGCCCACTTCCTGCCCTCTCCCCTGTCCTTGCCCCCGCCCTGGCCGTCAGTCCTCCGGGCCAGGCTGGTGCCTCCCCCACTGGCAGCTGGCTTGAGTGGGGGACACTTTTGAGGGGACCACTGACCCCGCATCCGGAGGCTAGGGCACCCAGCCCTGTCCCTGGGCCCTGGGTCCAGCTGTCCAGACCCAGAGCGGAATGAGGACAGGCCCGGTGTGGGCCCCGCCTCCAGCTCACAGTGGGCGCAGCCCCTCCCGCACTGCCTGGGCAGCCCTGTGAGTCATTCCCACTGGGGGGCATCATGTGCCAGTGCCCGCCCTTCATGTTCTGAGAGGCTGGGCCGAGGGCCCCACCGGGGGGTCACAGCGTGTCTCCTGCTCGGATGGCACCGCGCGAGGTGGGGGCAGACACCAGGGGCCTGGCCAGAGCCGGGAGGCTGTCCCCATCACCAGGTGGGTCGGGCACAGGCATGGTGGCCCTGGTCTGTACCCCTCACCCCCCACTTTGGCCAGCGGGCCCTCACCAGACTCTGTCCAGTCCCAGCTCTGGCCTCCCTGACTCCCTGCCAGGTCGCCGCACCCCAGATGGAGGCCGACGGGCAGCCCACGGGGCCATCGCCCGACCCACCGGTCCCAGCCACCGCAGACCCCCCAGGCCCCCAGACCCCTGCCACGTCACAGGGGCAGGCAGGAGGGCCCTGGAAGGGCTGTGCAGCCCCCGCGGCAGACGGCGGGCAGTGGGGCCCAGGGGCTCGGGAGCTGGCCCGGCCCGTGTTGGTCTTGGCGGGTCCAGGGGAAGCAGGGGCGCCCCGGGCGGCCTGAAAGGGCTCTTTCACGGGCCTCTGGGGCAGTGACGCCGGAGAGCGGCAGGCAGGCAGCAGCGCCCGACCGTGAGATGGTAACTGTGAGCTCGGGCGTGAGGGGTGGTCTTCACGAGCACCCCGGGGGGGGCTGTCTCCTGGGCGGGCCTGGGGGCCCACGACGCTCGGGCCTCAGGCAGGAAGTGGCACCGGTCTGTCTGTGGAGCAGGCTCCCCTGACCCCTCTCATTCCTGTCAAGTCCCTCTACAGGGGGCGGGGCTGGCAGGGTTCAGTGCGGCTAGAAGGGTGGGTCGGGGTCTGCTGGGCTCGGGTCGGGGGTCAGGGTCTGTTGGGCTCTGGGGTCGGGGGTCAGGGTCTGCTGGGCT
>PISW01012711.1:0-18528 GCA_004023785.1 Mungos mungo | reverse complement strand
AAGAGGTCTGCCCTGGGTGCAGCCATGGGGAGACCGACCGGGGAGCCTGCTGGCCCACAGCAGCACGGGTGGGCCAGGTGCAGGCAGGGTCTCTGGAGGGAGGGGAGGCAGAGGCAGCAGGCCCAGGGCTGCTGGGGATTAAAGACAGTTTTTCCACCCTGGGGAGCTTCCCGAGTTGCCCTTCCTCCTCTGGCAGCTCAGGGTGTGGGTACCGCCCTCTGCCCAGCTCGGCAGCCACCCCGCCCCGGGGAAACAGCCTCGGGCGGGGCCCCACCCAACCTGGCCCGTCCCTGCCCCCCAGCGGAGGGACACAGCCCTCCCCTGCCCCTCCCCAAGCAGCCCAGCTGCCCTCCCACCGCCCTCTCCCGGAGAGCTGGACCCGAGCAGCCTCCCCCATGACGGCTCTCCTGCGTCTGCCGGGTGTGGGGTCCCCAGCCGTGGGGGCTTTGGGGGCCAGGACTCTGTGACTGCAGGGAGTTAGGGCACCTGCTCCAGGGCAGAGCCAGGGCCCCAGCGAGGGGCAAGGGTGACCCAGAGAAGGAGCCGGAATGCCAGCTTGGATGGGGTGGGGCTGCCTCTGGAGGGACAGGTGTGAGCTGGCCCCTGCACTGGCCCCTCAGACCCCCTGGGACCCCTGTGGCATGTTGAGGATTCTGGGGCCACATCCAGGTCCGGGTGAAAGCGCTGCAATGTCTGTCAGGGGTGTGGGCCGGGCACCCTGTCTGGGGCCCACCGAGGCCCCTGAAGGCCCCGGATCGTCCATCCCTACAGGGGCAAGTCCCTGGCCTATCTTCCATCTCCCCCAGACAAGGGGGCACAGGCTGGGCCGCTGTGGGGTTTGGGGCTCAGTAGGGACACCTCTTCTCAGACGCCGTCACCCCCCCCTACCCCCCAGGCTCTGGCATGGATGGTGGCCCCTGGCCTGCTGCTCCTCCTGGGGCTGCCTGTGGGGGCCTGGCCCGGCCTGGGGCTGCCCCGACGGCCCTGTGTGCAGTGCTGCCGCCCGGCCTGGCCCCCCGGCCCCCACGCCCGCAGGCGTGATCCGGAGCCGTGGGCGCAGCTGCCTCGCCTGCAGCCTACCATCGACATCTCGATTCTCAAAGGTGAGTGTGGGCAGAGACCGCCGCACCCACCCCTGCGCCCAAAGGACGCCGCACACCGGGGGCTGCAGAGCCACCTGGGGGCCTGCCTGGGCTCCCAGCTGCTGCGTGAGAAAGGGAGCGAGGTGGCCTGAGGCCCTGTAATCAGCTCACCCGCCCTGCAGTGCCCCCAGGCCCAGCATCCCAGGGGGGTCCCCGAGGGGCGACCACTCTGGAGGGAGGTCAGCTTCAGCGGTCCTCACCCTGGGGCACTGGGTAGCAGGTGGTTGGACTGGGCTGCCAACTTGCCAGCCCCTTGCCCCTCAAAGCCCAGGTCAGACCCTCCCTGCGGCAGCTCCGGCCGCCCCGCCGCCCCCACGTGGCAATCTGCACAGGCCCCGGGACAGCTCCAGCCCTGGGGGTGCCTTCTCCCTCCCCCGCGTGACTCTGGACCCCAAATCTTGAGCCAAGCCTTTCTTGTTCCCCCTGCAGGTGAGAAGGGCGAGGCGGGGGTCAGAGGCCCCTCCGGCCGGAGCGGGAAGGAGGGCCCGCCGGGCTCCCCGGGCCTTCGGGGCCGCAAGGGCCAGAAGGGGCAGGTGGGGCTGCCCGGAGCCCCCTGTCGGCGCGCCTACGCGGCCTTCTCGGTGGGCCGGCGCCAGGGCCTGCACAGTGCTGAGGGCCTGCAGGCCGTGCCCTTCGATACGAAGCTGGTGAACCTGGACGGGGCCTTCGACCTGGCCTCGGGCCGCTTCCTGTGTGCCGTGCCTGGCGTCTACTTCCTGAGCCTCAACGTGCACACCTGGAGCTACAAGGAGACCTACCTGCACATCATGTGCAACCGGGAGGCCGCCGCCGTGCTGTACGCGCAGCCCGGCGAGCGCAGCGCCATGCAGGCCCAGAGCCTGCTGCTGCCGCTGGCCGCCGGGGACGCCGTCTGGGTGCGCCTGGTCCACCGGGACCGCGACAACGCCATCTACGGCGAGCACGGCGACCTCTACATCACCTTCAGCGGCCACCTGGTCAAGCCGGCCGCAGAGCTCTAGCGGCCCCAGGGAGGGCCCCCCCCGCAAAACCCGGCCCTGGGCGGCACCCCTCCCCCAGACACCACGCGGCTCCGCCTCTCCCTCGAAGCTGAGAGGCCACACCAGCAGTGTTTGAGCTCCAGCTGTATGCAGACAGAGTGGAGCACCAGAGATGTGGCTGCAGCCAGACAGACTCAGGGCCTAGCCTGGCGGGGATGGACACAGAGTATCCATCCAAGTGTTCACACCATCAAGTTCAGGATGCCACCAGTGGTCTGGGCAGCAGGGGGTGGGCCTGGTGGGCTTCGGAGGGGTGGGCGGGGCAGGCGGGGTCGGCCCTCCAGGTGGAGGGATCCTTTCCGCATATAAAGGGCTGAGGCAGACAGCGGGGCTGTGGAAACATTTACAAAGCGTCTGGTGGCTGGACGCTGGGGCGGCGGGGAGGGGTGGGGCGTGGAGCGGGGGCCAGTGGCCAGGGCAGGGGCGGAGCGGGGTGGGCAATACAGATCCTGCCCCGCTCAGAGCTGACTCTAGCGAGAAACATGCTGAATCCCAGGGTGTGCGAGTGTGGCCAGGGCGGCGTCCAGCGGAGCGGGGCGTGGGCTGGAGCGGGGTGAGGGTCACCCTGGGGGGAGCACGGGCCCAGCTTCGTCTGTTTGGACGGTGGAGGAAGGTCATGCCTGGCCGTGTTCCAGAGCCCGGGGGCCCGAGGCTCCCATTGTCACACATAAGTACGAGGCCCTACAGGCAGGGGTGTAGGCGGAGGGTGGCAGCGCTGTGCCATATGAGGGCGCCGGGCACCACAGGGTTGGAGCCACCAGGCTGCCTCCCCGCCGGAGGCCGCTTGGAGTCTGTCCCTTTCCTGGTGCACGTCCTCCTCCCCGGGCCTCCGGCAGGCCCTCCTCAGCCTCACCGCTGCCACCTCCTCCCCAGGCCTCCTCCCCAGGCCTCCCCCGTGGCTGCCCCCCTCAGGCCAAGACCCCGGGGCTATGCGGCCCCCCCTCGGCTCAGATCCCGGCCGTGCTGAGGCCGCTGGAGCTCTGGCGGACTGTACTCACAGGACATGTCAGAGCCTTGCAGAAGGAAGGTCTATAGGCCACCGGCTAGGACCCAGGGCGTGGCAGAGGTGTTGCCGGAAGCCGCAGCCCCTCCCCTCTGGGTGCACCAGGAGCAGGCGGGGTCCCGCAGCCCACATTCACTCTGGGCCCCCACAGAGCCCCGAGATGAAGCCCCCAGACCCGTCTGCCCTGGCGGACCTCCGGGAAGGGTGGGGGGGAGTGGAGGTCAGCAGGGACCACTGTCCCGGACACACAGGAACAGAGGGCCACACCCTTGACAGGTGGAGAAACTGAGGCCCAGCAAGGGTGTGTATGGTAAGGGAGCCAGCCCTCCACCGGCTGGGCTGCCCCCCAAGTGTGGCCCCGGAGGAAGAGGGCCCCACTGGGGAGGGGTGCTGGGGACCCCTTTGCTGTCCGCACAGGGCCCGTCTCCAGGGGGAGGGTCTCTGCTAGCATCCCCCCCTGTGACTGGGTCCTGAGCCCCCTGAGCAGTGGACACACCCCCACTGGCACATGGTGGGTCCTGCCCGGTGTGTATCTGGGCACCCCAGGTACGAGACCCTCACAGCCCACTTGCAGCCCTAGAGCCGGTCCTGGCGGTGGGGTGCCCGAGACGGAAGCTGAGCCCCACGAGGGTGGGTTCCTGTGTCCCCAGTGCGCCTGCCCAGCCCCTCACACGCCGCCCCGGCTTCAAGAGCCCTGCCCTGAGCAAGTCATAGACGAGCAGGGCGGCACGGGCAGGGCTCTGAATCCAGAGACCCGGGGCACCAGGGGGCTCAGAGAGCATCCCCCAGAATGCGTCAGCCTCCCAGGAATGTGCGGCCCCCAGGAGTGCATGACCCCCCAGGAATGTGTGACCTCCAGGAATGCATGACCCCCCCAGGAATACACAAGCCCCCAGGAGTGCATGACCCCCCAGGAATGCACAGGCCCCCCGGCCCTCCTAGGCAGGTGCAGCCAGATTCAGGGGCTCATTAGAGTCAAGGACATGGTGTGGGGGGCCAGCACGGAGTTGCGGGGGGGGACGGGAGGGACAGAGGAGCCCCTGACCCGGCGTGCAGGCTGGGGGACCCTCAGCGTGTATGTTGGCATTTGGCCTGGGCCCTTCTATGGCTGCAGGATCTGGCCCCACGAGGGGCAGCGGCTGGGGCAGGCACACCAGGAATGGCCTCAGGGCATGGGGGGAGCGGTGGGGGGCAGAGAGGGCTCTGCGGTAGGGACGGCGCAGCCACACAGGAAAGGGGTGTCTGTGAGGGGATTGGGAAGATCTGGCTTCCCCCCATCTCCTCCCCAGGTCCTGACCGGGACGGGACCCCTGGCCCCCAGCGTGCGGCAGCCCAGCCGGGCCAGAGGGAAGCCCGTGTCTCTCGATCTGGCTGCGGGGCCTCGGCTCCCACTGCCCCCACCTCCGGCAGCGGGCCAGGGGGACGGCGGTCAGGCCCCGGAGCAGCCCTCCCGGGAGCGGCTATTGCCTGGGGGGCCCGGGGCTGCGGCCCGGCCTCGGCCCCCTCTAACCTCGGGGCGTGAATCCGGCCGCTCACGGAGCCTGGACGAGGGACGCTCTGGGACAGCTCCGCAGAGCCTCGGGGCACAAGCCCTGCTCCCAGCTGCTGGCCCGGGAGGGCGGCTGGTAACCCCTGGCAGCCAGGGCCACCACGTCCCCGGGGGCCAGGGGTGGTGTGGGGTGTGTGCCTCAGGGCCCTCGGTGGCTCTGGGACAAAATGGCAGTGCTGGCACCCCGCCCCCCCACTTAGGTACAGAGATGAACAAGTGAGACCCAGGGTCCATCCCCGTCCCTACACGACCTGCAGCTGAGGCCGGCAGAGCCACGGGGGGCGGGAGCGACCCGACCGGACAGCCAGCGTGGGACTCGGGGTGGCCAGGCGTGTGCACCGTCACGAGAGGACGGCTGGAGAAGCCGTGTGCCCCCGAGAGGGGACTCCCGCCGCTCCCTCCACGTTAGTCTGTCCGTTTAGTGGATTCCCACAAAACATCCATTGAAAACATTTAGGGGAAATTCACAGAACATGAAGTTTAACAGTTTGAAGCAAACAATTCAGTAGCGTTTAGCACATTCACAGTGCGGCTCAACTACCACCTCCATCTAGTTCCGGAACTTTCTTGTCACCCCGAAAGGAGTCCCTGTCCCCTCCCCCGCCCCCGGCCACGACTGATCTGCGTTCTGTCCCTGGATTTGCCTCTTCCCGGCGTTTCAGAGAAACAGTCACCGTGTGGTCCCCTGCACGATGTTCTGTCTGTGAGGTCACGTCCTCCAGGTGGGTCCGCACGTGCCCTTCGGTGGCTGAACCCCGTCCTGCTGTGTGGACGGACCACGGCGTGTCCTCTGCCCATGGCTGTCACCGATAGTGTGGACAGCGCTATCGTGAACGTTTGTGCAAAATCCACTTTCTCAGTTTTGTGGAACAACACTGGACACAACCTAAAGTAGACAGGATTCTAGAACATTCTGAGACCCAGCTCTGCTCTGTGTGGAAACTCGGCCTGTGCCGGGAGATGTGGCTGGTGCCGGGGCCACCAGGCAGGGGCCAAGGGAGCCAGGAGGACCAGAGTGGCCGACGTGCCGGCGGGTGAGGAGGCCGTGCCGGGGACACACACAGGGAAGCACCTTTCTGTTAAGTAAAAGAGCCGCCAGCAACACAGCCATTAAAAACCCGTGGACACCCCCCCACGGTGGCGTGATTCTCCCCTGAACGGGAGGGCCACTCAAGCCAGCCACGGATGACGAACGGGTGCGCGAGACGTGCTCCGACACGCGCTCGGACAAGGATGACCTTGAGGGCGTCGTGTTCAGTGAGATACGCCCGTCGCAGCCGGACGGAGAGTCAGGTGCCCCTGGAGACAGAAGGAGACGGTGGTCCCCAGGGGCGGGGGAGGGGTGGGGACACGGGAAAGCTGTGTGGCCAGACGGTGGTCGTGGTCCCAAACAGCAGGACTCCTGCCACTGAACGGTGCCCCTAAAACGGTTAAGTGGTAAACTTTCGATTACGTGCCCTTTACCACAACAAAACTATGTGGAAATACTTGGCTAATCCCTGGCCGGGGCCCCCATTCTCGATGTAAAGACAAAGTGGGCGCCTGGCCGAGCAGCTGAGGGGCAGGCCAGCTTTGTCCTCTTGGGCCCGGGGACGCTGCTCAGGTGGGGGGACAGCCCGAGTGGTGGCATCCAGACATGCTCCTTCGAAGGGCGCCCAGTCACCACCTTCACACGTGCTGCGGGGGGACCCAGGGGGCCAGGCCCCAGCAGAGAGGCCCAGAGGACGACACACCGACAGATCCATTGTCCAGAGGGCCAGTGAGGCCACAGCCAGGTGGGGGGGGGCGGGCAATGGCCCCGATCCCCCTGCACCCCCAGCCATGGGACGGACCCCTCTGTGGCTCCAGGGACCCCTCGGCATACCCGTGGGGGTTGAGTTAGGAGGGAGGGAGGAGACCCGAGGACAGGCTGGGCACCGTGTCGGCAGGGACTGGGGGCAGCTCCCGATGTCACCGGCACCCCAGGCCCGATGGCCACCGGAGCACGGGTGGGGGGGCCGTTGGGCGTCTCTTTTCCCCCACACCCATCCCCCAGCTTCGCCCTGAGCCCCGTGGGCCACATCACCACCTCCCAGACTGTCCGGCAACGGGGAGCCCTGCGGGGTCCGGGAAGCAGGGAGCAGGGAGGGGCGGGCACCCAGTCCCAGTGGCCCTGGGCTGCAGGAGGCTGCCTCCTTGTTCTCAGAACCCTGTCCTCCTCGCACTGTCACCACCCGCCACTGCAGAATGTCCCTTATGAAGCCTTCTCAAACAACCCGGCAGGGCGGCTGCCTGTTTCCCGCAGACAGGCTGGGGCCGGGAAACGGAGGGGTGGAGGCCACGATGGGGGGATGCTGAGCAGGAGACAACACGACGGGTCCCCACTGCTCGGCCATCAGTTTCCTCCAGCGAGATAAGCAGCCTGTGTGCCGGGGGACCCGCCGGCCTCCCTCCTGGGGCGTGTCTGGCCCCCCTGCCACCACAGGGCCACAGTCTGCAAGAGGGACTCCGGGACATCTACAAATGTCGGGGACGGCTGGGCTGGCAGAGGGCCAGCTGCTTGTGCGGGTAGAGCCCCTGCCCCTCCTCCCTACCCTGTGCTTAATGGTGCCCCTGGACCAAATACATAGCAGGCCCTGAAGGAGGGGGGAAAGGGCAGGCCTGGAGGGAGTGGGAGCCCCAGAGTAGGGAGGGGCAGGGATGGGACCCCCAGGATCCTGGGCAGCCACAGGACCTTTGGGCAAGACCTCCAACCTGGCCAGAGCCCCCTGGTTCAACGTCCTTTTATTCATTCAACAAACACGCCATAGAAGCCGGATGGCATCAGCCAGTCTGGACAGGACTGGACAGGATGCTTGACAGCAAGGGAGGGGACGCAGCAGTGACTGGGACAGAGACCCCCGGGGGCCAGGGTGAAGGAGGGGTCACAGACCCAGCTGTCTATCCCCACCTTGTCCCCACCCTGCCCTTAGGATCCAAGCTATGCAGGGGCTGTGATCAGTGAGCGGGGAAGACCCTGCCGTCTCCCTGACACCCCAGAGCGTGGCCCGCTCCCTGCACCCCACAGTCCTGTGAGAAGTCCTTCCCGCTGTCCCCCCGCAGTCTGTCCATCCTCTTGCGCCAGGACACCCGAGGGGGCGGGCCCTTTCTGACCCCATCCAGGGCACCCCCACATTGCTCCTGCTGGCGGGGATTGGCCGGGGAGCACCACCCCAGGGCCGGCCGGCCTCGGTTTCCCTCACTGTGGGGATACCTGTCCCACCCCGTGCCCCGCCCGCCAGGCAAACAGACCCCTCCCGGCTCTGCGCCCATCGGAGGCAGCCGCATCCTGGCCCTGCAGGCCGGATTTCCTGAGCAAGGTCACTCCGGAGCCACTGGAGCCCAGCAGCCAATAAAAGGCACCGATGCGTGGAGACAGCCCATAAAGCAGGTCAGCCGCCTGGGCGTGTTTGCTCTGTGCCCCCTCACCCTCCTCCGGGGCCTGGGTGCCCCGTCACCCCCGCAGCTGTCCCCAGCCGGCGCTGGGCTGCGTCCCCGGGCCCTCCTCATCCACCTGCCCGGATCCCAGACAGGCTCGCAGGGGTGTCTGGGTCCTCTCGGCTCCTGCTCCCGGCCGCACCCTCACCAAGGCTTCAGGGACGGTCCACACTGGCCAAGCCTGGTTCCCAGCAACCTCCCGGACCCAGGGGAGGCTTCCTGGAATCTGCAGGGACGTCCCATCAGGCCCTGGGCACACACACCTGTGCATGCACACACATGTACACGCATGCACATACCCATGCATGCTTGCACGCACGCCCACGCCCACACGCCATGCCCACACACGTGTGTACAAGCATGAGCTCACACACATGCACGCACGTACGTATATGCATGCTCGCACACACGGGCGCATTGACACGCATGCTCGTGCACACACACGCTCATGCGCTCACACACACATACACACACACACACACACGCATGCTCGCACACACGCACACGCACACACCCAGCACAGCGGGAAAGGGTCAGGGCGCTGCTGGCACGTGGAGTGGGCACACACATGCATGAGGGCGCTCTGGGCTGGCATGGCCCTGGGGGGGAGCTCACGATGTCAAATCAATCGAGAGAAATCGATTTGGACAGAGATTTCCGAGCCATCTGCTCGCTCCCCAAAGTCCTGCTGAGAAGGCGCACTTTGCATCGAAGCCCAGGAAAGGCCGGACTTGGGTGCGGAGCGGCAGGCGGGACCAGCCTCGGCTTCTCCCAGGGCCCCCTCCCTCCCGGATGCTGGTCGCTGGGGGCGGGGGTTGGTGGCAGCGAGGCTCTGCGGGCCCCACCCGTGGAGGAGCTGCCCCAGCCCCCACACGCCGGGGGCAGGGCCCCAGACGAGCCCCCTCTCCCCACACGCGCGGCGGCCCCAGGCTGGCTCTCCCTAAGGCCCCGCTGGTTTGCACTTTCCGTGTTTTCACCTGCGTGTGGGGCTCCCGCCCCCTCCCAGCCTCGGCTGACCCGCGAACCCAGATTGGCACCAGCTTCGATCAGCTCCAGGGACAATATTTGCTTTGGGAAAGAGTCAAACATTTATTCTCCAATTTATTCAGGAGATCGGTTGTCACACACAGGCGCCCTCGCCACGCTGCTGCGTTTCCAGGCCTTGGCCTCCGCCCAGGGCCGGCGCGGGGTCCGGGCCGCGCTGCCCAGGCCTCCCCTTGCCCAGCGCAGCTCTGCTGGCCCCCCTTGCCCTCCTGCCCTGCACAGGCCCAGGGGGCGTGAGCCGGGCTGACATCACGGAGGGCTGTCCCGATGGGGTGGGGGGTGCGCAGGCCCTCGGGAGCCCCCACGTTCTGGTCACTCTCCTTCCAGCCTCGGAGACTCCCGAGGCCTGCGGCGCCCCAGCAGGTCTTGGCCTAGCATCTTCTCCGGGCCCGTGCTGCCAGCCAGGGGCGGCGGGGGGGGGGGCGGTGTTTCTGGGGGCGGATGGACCCCTCCAGTCTGGGCACGGCGGCGCTCCCCAGGGACCTGGCATTTGCTGGCATTCACAGGCGCCCACACAGCGCTGCCTTCCAAGTGGCTGCGATTTGAGCCGAAGATGCTCCCTCCACTGCTATCCGGAAATTTCTCCTCTGCTGTTCTCGCCCTCTCCAGGCAAGAGCCCCTGCCCCTCTCCCGACACCCTTGGCACAGGGCCCCTCCAGACACTTGTGTCCCCCGGACCCAGAAGCCTGGGGGGCCGACCGTCCCCCCTCAATCCAGCACTCTGCTTGCCGCTCCCCCATCCCAGTCCCGCCACGGAGCCCTTGGTCCCCAGTCCATCCCTCACTGGCCCCCAAA
The DNA here is from genome assembly GCA_004023785.1 of Mungos mungo. NCBI lineage: Eukaryota > Metazoa > Chordata > Mammalia > Carnivora > Herpestidae > Mungos > Mungos mungo. Next base: position 8,520 of record PISW01012711.1, on the reverse strand, counting down.
CCATGACTGCGGCCAGCCAGGAAGGAAGATCGGTGGTGGGGGCGGGCAGCCGGGGGTCTCCAGGGAGAGAGCGCTCTGCAGTCCCAGGTGTCCCCCGTGGGACCCTGGCCCACCCTCCCCACCCCGCGGGCCGCACACAGCCGTGTTCCCTCTGCACCTGCCACCCGGAGACAGCACGGTCAGTGGGCAGTGCCGGGGGCAGAGGCCGGAGCCCAGGCACTCAGGCATCTTTGTTTGCACAGACGGACACTTGACCAGGTGACGCAGGGCTGGTGTGAGGAGGCACATGGGACCGCAGGGCAGAGGCAGGGAGAGCAGTCACCGGCTCACACCAGTGGTCACTCTCCCGCCCAGCAGGCTGGCACGGGCTGGGGGCAGGATAAGGTCAAAGTGCCCTGAGCGCTGCCTGGGACACCAGGCCTCTCCCCCCACCCCCAGCGTCCCGGGAGCCCAGTCTCCATGGCGGGAACAGGCTGGGGGCTGAGGGAGTGACAGCGGTCAGTGCAGGACCCCCCCCCCCCCCGCCTCGGCCCTCACAGCTGGCTGGTCTGCATGAGCCCGTTGGCCTCGGAGGTGCGCCCGGGCAGCGTGGCCTCCTGGCCCCGGCCGCCCTTGTCGGGCTGTGGCTCCGTGGCATCTGCGTCCTCCGCCCCGTAGCCCTTGCGGAGACACAGAACCTTCCGGAAGCTCTGGCGGAAGTTGTCCGAGAGGAAGCCGTAGAGCACGGGGTTGGCGCAGCTGTTGGCGTAGGACAGGATGACCACGAAGAAGTAGGCGCCGGCGGAGGCGGGCTCCTCGGGCAGGACGAAGGCCAGGTTGACGATGTTGATGATGAAGAAAGGCAGCCAGCAGCCCACAAACACCGCGACCACCACCACCACCATGCGGGTCACCTTGCGCTCCGAGCGCCGCCGCGTGGCGCCCACGCGCACGCCCGACGCCTTCACCTTGACCACGATGAGCAGGTAGCAGAGGCAGATGACCAGCAGCGGCCCGAAGAAGCCCAGCACGGACGTGTAGATGATGAACACGGCACCCCACAGCCCCACGGGCTCCGGCCAGCTCAGGTTGCAGGTGTCCCAGCCCTCCTGGATGTCCGCAAAGACCACCAGGGGCAGCGACATGAGCAGGGAGAAGGTCCAGACGGCCGCGCTGGCCAGCTTGGCCACCCTGGGCCGGCGCCAGCGCGCGGAGCGGATGGGGTGCACCACGGCCAGGTAGCGGTCCACGCTCATGACGGTCAGGCAGAAGATGCTGGTGAACTGGTTGATGCCATCCAGCGTCATGACCAGGCGGCACAGGACGGGGCCGAAGGGCCAGTAGGACACGGCGTTCTGCGTGGCCAGGAAGGGCAGCCCCAGTAGGAGCAGCACGTCGGCCACGGCCAGGTTGAGGATGTAGATGTTGGTGACCGTCTTCATCTTGGCGTGGCGCAGCACCACGTAGATGACCAGAGCGTTGCCACCCAGCCCCACCACGCACACCAGCAGGTACAGCACGGGCACCACCACGGCGCGGGCCCCCGGCGAGGGCGCCAGCCCCCCCAGCGTCCCGTTCTGGCCGCCGGCGCCGGGGGCCGCTGCGGAGGCGTTCCAGCCGGCCGGCGTGGGCGCCGGGGACAGAGGCTCCATCGCGGCGGCCGTGGGCCAGGCGCGTCCTCTCTGCAAAGACAAGGGAGGACGCGGAGCGATTACCTGGCCGGGTGTTTCCTCCCCGCCCCGCCCGCCCAGGAGGCGCAGGATCGCCCCTCGGCGGGTAAACACTATTACGTCCAGCCGGGCCGGGAGTCACATTAAGCAAATTGTTTGGAAAACAAGCCCAGAGAGGAAGGAGCAGGGGACGGCACTGTGTCATCTGTTGACAGCCCGATGGCTTCCAGAGGCCTGACCGTCCCCATGGCCCCCACTGCCCTGGGACGGCCCCCCTCGGCCTCTGCCCCCCTGCAGTCGGCTAGGGCCGCCTGGGGCCTGGGGGCGGCATCACTGCCACCATCCCACCAGCAAGGACTGAGGGTAGCGCCGGATGGGTGGAGGACAGGGCAGCGACGGGGAGGTTGGGACGTTGGCCACAGGCCAAGCCCCTCACACCCGGCAGGTGCCGGCCAGAAGTGTGTGTTGAGCCCTGCTCTCCTGGGTGACCCCAAAGCTGACTCCTGGGGACCTCGTGGAACCATCAGGTGGGCGCCAGGCCTTCCGTGTGGCCGAGGAGGCAGACCTCCGTCTGTAGAGGCCCTGCCAGCGTCCACCAGGCTCTCGGGACCACCGCCCCCTCGGAGTGCCCCCAGAGGCCGAAGACCGGCAGGAGACTTGGCGCCCTGGCCCTCAGAGCTGCCGCCGGTCAGGGTGTCCCTGGGCTGAGGAGACGATGCAGGAGAGAGCTCCGGGGGCAGTGGTCACAGCTGTGAGGGACACACTCTGGGCAGGCGCTCTGGGGCCGAGGGAGCGGGAGCAAGTGGATGAGGTCCACACGTGCCATAAACCAGGGAGCACTCGGGCACCCCTGCGGGAGGGGGTGTGCAGGGACCAGGCTCTGGGTTTCATGGAAGAAGAGCAGAGGCAAAGAAGGGGAACCCTTAACACCCTTGGCTCAAGGCCATGGACACAAATGTCCTTACATATGTCCTTATGCTTGAGAAAGTTCATAAAAACCAAGCTGCTCAGGAGAAAATAACCATCTCCATGGATAACAGGGAGAGAAAGGGGGCGCGGACGGCTGCCGCTCTGTGCACAGGGGGAGGGGTCCTAAGCATCCCGGGGGGCCCAGCCAGGGCCACTGAGGCCCAGAGGCCCCCCCAGCCCTTCCCAGATGGCCTGGAGGGCCCCCGAGTTTCCTCAGAGAGGCGGACACCCCCAGCAGCAGCCAAGGGGGGGGGCGGTGGGGGCGTCTGGAACTAAGAACAAAGGTGATGTCAGAGAGAAACCCTCAGGTCTCCACGGGCCGACGCTGCAGCCCCCTGAGCTGACAGACACCGGAAAACGTGGCCCTGAAAACCAGCAACAGGAGGTGGGTCAGTGGATCCGTTTCAGATGAAATAAAAATAACAGGAATGGACAAGCATGTCCAAGACCTGTTTAAACAAATACGTCCAGGATCCTCAAGAAGGCATGGGTGAAAATATTATGAAACGAATTTGGCTCCTGTCTAAGAAGTAAAATGAACAAGTGTGTATTTTTGAAATTCACAACTCTTGGGTGTGAAAATCATTTGGATTTTAAAAAAAATCCACAAAAGTCAGAATCAACTCGGGTCTGAACACAGTTGAAGAGAGAATCGGAGAAGGGGAGAGGGGCTGAGGGCCCTGGAGGAGGGTGGGCGGGCGAGGGCCCCGGCAGCAGCGGCACAGACCCGACCCCGTGTGGAGGACGGACGAGCTCACATCAGCGGCCGCCTGCAGAGCCCCCCCCCCCCGCCCCCCGGCAGCCGGGAGACGGCGGACCCCGCCCGAGAACGTGCATCAGGACCAGTGCGGCCAGTGGTGTCGGGGCGCAGGACGCCGGGGAGAACCCTGCCGCCCTGGGTCCCCTCCGGGTCGAGGTCCGCCAGGCGGGGACCAGACACACTTTGGTGTTGGGCTGGTGCAGAGGGCTACGTGGTGACCTGATGTGAGCTGAGTGACAGCCGCTGGAAAACGAGGCGAGGAGAGGCCTCTGGGGACCGCTGCATCTCCAGACAAAGCAGGGGGTCCCTGGCTGGAAGGGGCGGTTCTGGGTGGGGGGGCCCTCCCCTCCCCTCCCCTCCCCTCCCCTTCCCTCCCTGGGTGCCCAAATAGGAGGAGGGCCTTCCCGGGGACACTCAGGCTGAGATCAGCCTGCTGCTCTCTGTGCCCCAGACCCCTGCTTCCGTTCTGGGAAAAAATACTCAAGAAGGGGCTTTCGGCTCCTTTTCCTATGTGGGACCCCAGGGTGCTGGGGGGGAAGAGCTGCCCCCCACCCCAAGGTGTTCAGCTCACCCACGAAGGAGGGTGACCGTCAGTTCTAATGGTCCCCGGCGTGGCGTCACCGAGTGTGAGCTCAGGCCTGAACCAGACGAGCCCGTGCCTCCCACGGGTGTCAGGGTCCCGACACTGCCCAGGAGCTCCACCCGCCCCGGCACCCCAATCCTCAGTCAGACCCCGGAGCCACAAAGGAGAAACTAGGCCGCTCCGGTGGCGCCTGCCTCCGGGAACATGATTCTAACAGGAGCCATTATTCAGAAGTGGCAATCTTCTTAGTCACAGAAATTACACTCGTGGAAAATTGTCCCTGGGGCCCTTTTTCCTGCGGTGGGAGATTTAGCGGGGGGTGTGGGATCAGCCACAGGCCCACGCTGAGCTCTCTGACCAGAGCCCCCCCTTCCCCACCAGGGAAGGGCTGCCTGCCCACTGATGTGGCCCATCCTGCCGTCCCTCCTGTCCGCCGGGTCCACCCCACACACTGGCGCAGGGGTCCTGGGGGTGTCACATCACCTCCCTGAGTCCCTGGCAACTGGAAAGTCCCCGAGCACATGAAATAAACAGATATGCCAGGTGCTGTGTGCGGCGCCTGGCCCACAGTGGGTGCTGAATAGTTGCTCCCTCTGGCCCGCCCCGGACAGCCCAGCATCTTCTCCCCAGTGTCAGGAAAGGTGCCTGCCCGGGGCTCCAAGGAGAAGGGCCTTCCCGGGGCCTTGGGGACTGGGACAGGCCCTCAGTGCCCAGTGCTCCCCAGCCCCTGCCCGGCCGACCCCACGTGAGGTCCACAGAAAGCAGGCCTCCTCCACCCAGGGGCCCGGTGCTCTGGGGTCCAGGCCTCCCCCGGAGCCCCCATCCTGCGCGGGCAGGGCCAGCACGAGGAGGATGGGCCCCAGCACCACATCCAGGCCTGCCTCCCGGGGTGGGGGGCTCCCCCAAACATGCTGCATCGTCCTCCAGGCAGCTCTGGTCAGACCAGGGTCCCCTCCCCCTGAGGGGAGACTAAGGTGCGTGTGGGCTGGCCTGGCGCAGCGAGCGGGAGGCTGGCCAGCGGCGCCCCTTCCTCAGGGTCCCAGCGCCACGTTTCCAAGGCCACGTTCCGCCCCCAGCACACTTTCTGGGAAATCTGGGTCATTTTACCCGGAACCAATGGAGGGTCATTGTCATTGGTGCTGTCAACCACCTTGTGCTTGCTCTCAGTCCTCCCCCCAGGGGCAGTGCCCCCCCTCCCCCCAGGGGCGGTCCCCCCCCTCCCCCCAGGGGCGGTCCTCCTCCCAGGAACCCACCCTCCTCAGCAGGGTGGGGGCAGCCAGAACTGCCTCCAGTTTTGGCCACTGGGACTCCGGGCCCTCGCCCTCACTCAGCACCCCAGGTCTGCCTGGGGGCCAGAGTCGGTGGGCCAGGCAGGGGGCAGGTGAGGGGCGGGCCTGGACCGGGGGTGGGGAGACAGCACACGGGGGAAGCTGCAGGGCGCGTGTCCCTTCTGGGGGGGGATCGGGAGGGCTCCAGAGCGCTGTCGGCCGCGCCCCAGCCCCGCGATGCCGGACTCGCTGCCCAGCACCCCTAGAAGCTGGGCCGGCTCCTCCTGCCGTCCACAGCTCAGTGCCCGCCGCGCCTCCGCTGGGCTACCCGCCACTCCACCCCAACCCCGTGCGCCGGGCCATGCGCACCTGCCCTCGGACCCGCGGCTTGGCTCGCCCAGCCGCTCCCCTCCCTGCGATTCCGCTTCCCACCCTCACCCCCCAGCCAGACTCCAAAGGAACCTCCCCAGCGCCGCCCACCCTCCACCAGCCTCCCGGCGAGCCCGGCCTCGGCGTCTGCCACCCCGACCCTGGCACAGCGGGGTGGGGGGTGGGGGGAGCGGCGGAGATTGAGGAGTGGACGGAAGGGCAGGGGAGGAAGCCCCGGAGGAGCACAGGTAAAGCCTGGGGGACAGAGGGCGGCGCGGGCGGGGGACCCGCGGCAGGACCCCGGACCAGGGCGCGCGGGCCTTGGCGCAGGGTAGTGAGACCCCCCCACAGGATAACAGGGACGCGTGCGGGCCCCCGGCGAGGGGCGGGGTGGGGGCAGGGGCGCGCGGCACTCACCGGGCGGCGGGAGCCAAGTGCCCGCGCTGCGCTCTCTGCGGGCTGCGCGCTCGGGGCTCCGCTCTGGGCGGGGAGGCGGGGCAAGCGCAGGGGAGGGGTGGGGCGGGGTGGGGCGGGCACTGGCTCCCCGCTGCTTCTCCCCCCGCCCCCCCCGCCAGGGCGGAGGGGGGGCAGCAAAGCCCAGCCTGGGGGGCCTGCCCCCTCCCCCCGCAGCGCGCCTCCAAGTCTCAGGGTCGGAAGCTGGAGGCCAGGGTCCCGCCGAGCGGCCTGGGCAGTGGAGGGGCGCGCAGCCCAGCGGGGACACGGCTGGGGTCTCCCTTCACTCCGGGGGCTCCCCTCCCTCGGGCCAGGATCGGAGCCGCCCCATCAACATGCAGGTGCCGGCTCACTCTGGGCTCTGGGCTCGGCCGGGCGGCGCCGGGGAACCTGCCTTTGGGACAAGTGTCCAGGCGCCTCCGCTGCGGGTAGGGCTCAGTGTGCGCAGCTGGGCAGGGGGGCTGGCGGGCGTCCGCTCCCCACACCCGGAGCGGCCCCCAGAGTCCTTACCCTGGACCCACCGGGGGCCCCGGCCGCTGCCGGGAAGGAGTGAGGTGCCTCCCGGTGGTGGGGCCCCCAGACACCCAGGTCCGCCCCCCTGACACACAGTGTGCCAAGCAGCCTACCCTGGACAGAGGGGTCCTTTCTCTCCCCGCCCTCCTCCCCTCTTCCTCCTCCTCTTCCCCACTCCCCCCTTCACCTCCTTCTCCTTGTCCTTCTTTTGAAAGAGAGAGAGAAGGCACCAGAGAGGAGAGAGTCTTAAGCAGGCTCCACCCCCAGAGCAGAGCCCAGCACGGGGCTGGGTCTCCGGTCGTCGGGACGGGGGACCTGGGCCAAAATCAAGAGTCGGACATTTAACCGACTGAGCCACCCGGATGCCTCAAGGTCCTTTTCTTCTTCATGCTTCTCTGTGCTGTTTCATTTTGTACAAGAAGCATGACTTCTGTTTTTTTTAAGTTTTTTAAATTTTTTATGTTTATTTATTATTGAGACAAGAGAAACACGGCCTGAGTAGGGGAGGGGCAGAGAGAGGGAGACACAGAATCAGAAGCAGCTCCAGACTCTGAGCTGCCAGCACAGAGCCCGACGCGGGGCTCGAACCCACGAAGCGTGAGACCATGACGTGAGCTGAAGTTGGCTACTCAACTGACTGAGCCCCCCAGGCGCCCTGCCTGGCTTGTTTTCAATCCAGACCAGGGCGTCCAGCTCGGAAGCAAGTGCCTGTCTCCGGGTAGGCTCCGCGTGGGGGCGCTGGGCTGCCCCCTGGGCACGCAGTCCCCCTCCCCAGCCAGGCTCAGACCCCTCATTCAGGAGGCAGCCCAGGTCCCTGGAGTCCGTCAGCTCCCCCGGGGCGCCGCACAGACCTCACTTCTGTGGTTGTAAAGCCTGATACCCAGCCAAGGGAAACGGAGAGGACACCGCTCCCTCCCCGACGGCCCCCACCAGCCCGCCTGCAGACAGCAGGCGGTGCAGCTGCCCATAAGGGGGTGAGGAGACTGTCCTCTCTCCTCAGGTCCCGCAGGAAACCATATCCACGGGAGGTCAGGTGGTCCTGCCTCCTGCCTGCACCGAGGCTGCGGTGTGATGTCCCCTGGGCTGGCGCAGGGCTGTCCCCGGGGGGATGAGCCAGGGCCAGGCTGTGTGTCCTGCTCAGCCTGCCAGCTGGGAAGGGGGGCCACACAAGCAAATACAGCAGATGCGCGCAAACCCTCGGGATTGATGAGGCGGAAGGCACGTGGCTCTGGGCATTCCCAGGCCCGGGCTGCGCTGGACGATGCCGATTTGCTCTGCACTAAATGGACAAGGCCCATGCGGTGAGCTCCAGAGGGGTAAAGAGAGGTGTTTAATGGGGGTGCATTATATCACCATAAATGCTGTGTGGAAAGAAGCAGGGTGCCGAGGAAGGGAGCGTAGTAGGGCCAGAAAGGCTGGGACAGTCTCTGTAAGGAGAGCTCCGACTCCAGCGAGGTGAGGAACAGACTCAGACAGAGGGAACAGCAGATGCAAAGGCCCTGTGGCGGGAGAGAACGTGCACGTTCATGTGACTGCACAGGTGATCCAGGGGACCAGTGGTGGGAAGGGGGCCAAAATATCGGGGCCAGGCCACAGCAAGGGGTGTGATCTGACACTGACTGACTGGAGAGAGGGTGCCGGGGGTCCGAGCACGCTGGGGACCACTGGGTTTGCATCTTGAGGACGTAGTCACGGGCCACCCCAGCCTGAACGGTCAGCTCTGTCCTTCACGCGCACAGACCTCGGGTGTCTCCAGGTCACAGCCCGTGGAGGAGGTGGCAGTGCCCTGGGGTAAGGTTACGGCCCCCTGTGGTCACCTGTGAGCCATGTCCTGTGACCTCTGGCTCTTAGGGCTCATGCCATCTTGTCTCACGCGGGGTCTGTTGTCTGCACATTCCCTGGGCCCTGCCCCTCCTCAGGCCGGGGCCGGGCGCTGGGAGGGCAGGGGAGTCCCAG
>PISW01012710.1:0-30788 GCA_004023785.1 Mungos mungo | reverse complement strand
GCTCATACTGTGTCTCTCTCTGTCTCAAAAACAACCATTAAAAAACGTTTTTAAAAAACAAAAAATAGGTTAAAAACATTAAAAAAAAGACACTGAGGTTGGGAGAGGGGAGACCAGACTACATGCTGGGATCAGAATTGAAAACACCCCGTTGGGGCGCCTGGGTGGCTCAGTCGGTTAAGCGTCTGACTTCAGCTCATGTCATCACCTCGCAGTTTGTGTGTTTGAGCCCCACATCGGGCTCTGGGCTGACAGCTCAGAGCCTGGAGCCTGCTTCAGATTCTGTGTTTCCCTTTCTCTCTCTCTGCCCCTCCCTTGTTCAAACTCTGTCTCTGTCTCAAAAATAAACATTAAAAAAAAGAAAACAAAAAAGAAGAAAGCCACCTTGCTGATGGGGAAGAGACAGCACGTCCTGGTGAGAGGGCCGGAGGCCGGGCTCCCGGCCACTTCTGACTTGGAAATGACACGTCCTCATACCCTCTCGTATGCCAGTTACTGATGGGACTGGCTTCTTTATACAAGTGTCATCTCAGCGTTTCCAGGGAGAGGATCATATCCCTGTTTGCTGATGGGGAAACTGAGGCTTGGTAATGTGCCCATGGTCACAGAGCTGGAAAATGCCTGGCCACAGTTGACTGCACAGGCAACACCCGACTCAACCTTGTTAGACAAGCCCGCACTGCCGAGTCTCTCAAAGAAGGTTGGGGACACATCACTGACCTTATTCCTGAACTGGACATTTCAGTAACTCTCATAGGTATCCTCAAAAAGGCGGTGTCGCTACCCTCCGGCCTTTCCCCTTATCTGCAGTGGTGACAGCAGGTTCTGGAAGATGTGAAAGATCTCTTTTCCCACAGACCCAATGCCCGCAATGACTCGGTGCTGTTCTGGGAGCCCAGGGAAGCCGACACGAGACAGTGCAGCCGGCGGGTCTTTCTGCCCCGGGAAGTGCAGGAACCGGGCCTGGGCTGCGGTCTGCGTCAGGTCCGCAGCGAGGCCGTGGGTGGTCCAGTGGATGAAGGCAGCGGGAGCTGGGCGGCCCTTCCTGCGGGTGCTCCTTACGGAGCAGTGGCAGCGGTGGGCTCGGTGACGGGCAAGCCACAGCCGTCCGTGCTCTGTCTCTCTCTGTCTCAAAAATAAATAAACTATAAAAAAAAAGTAAAGAAGAAAAACGACCTTCCTCGGTGAACTCCGTAACGTTTCAACCAGAGCAGGATGAGGACCTTGAGACTGGACTGGGGAGTAAGAGACACAACTCTCTGTCTAGAACCAAAGTCATGAAACAGTCCTCGGGGCACAATATCTTCTGTTCTGGCCAGAGAGAACAAAATCAAGCAAGATCCCAGATGCCATCACAACAATAACAAATACGAACCCAAGTACCCGCTATTTCTAAGTGGAAAGCTACGTCAAGTAACAGTTCCGACACTCAACGTCACACCACAGAGGAAAGCCCTATTTTACAGATTAACTAACTCTTCCTCCTCCGGTGTGACGCAGCAGAGCTTCGTGGAACTGGACCAGCACCTCCAGAGTCCAGGAGCTGGCCCTCGACCCCTCCCTTCTCCCCTCATCGGACGGCTCACAAGGGCACCAGTCAGGTCGGATGAGGGCCACACTACCTCCTTTTAACTTAATCATGCCTTTAAGGGCCTATCTTGAGTATGGTCACATTCTGAGATACAGCTCATTGGGGCTTTAACATATGGATTTGGGGAAAGAGGTAGAGGTTGCTGAACAATTCAGCCCATGACAGTGACTTAATTTTACGATTTGTGTGTGTATGTGTGTGTGTGTGTGTGTGTGTGTGAGACCAGTGTGCAGTGGATTATTAGATTTTTTTCCTAGAAGAAAGGTGAGTCCTTTTTTTTCTTTTGGTATTTTAAGATTTTATTTGATTGCTTCTAGTAAGGTGGTTAAGCATTTAAATGACCCTTGACTGTATGACGCTTACTTAATAGCCTCACACACACAAGGAACCTAATGTATTTGCCTTGAGTGGGGCCAGTAGCTCTTTCTGGGACACTGGCAGCGTCAGGGAAGGCGGAAGGGGAAGGAAGACTTTGTCCGGGGAAGCGGTGACCATCGAAAGCATTCCCGTAAGACAGGGCGTCCCTCGAAACCTTGACCGAAGGCTGAGGCGGGCTCGCAGCCGTTCCCTCCGCGGGGCGCTCCAGGTCTCAGCGCCAACCTTCCCTGAAGGGGGGGTGGCTCTGCAGGGCTCCCAGAATCCGGCGTCCAGGTGGCCAAGATCCTGAGGCACCTGCCACGTGATGTGAGGTGGGACCAGGGCACGGGTTTCTGGAGAGGAACAGAGCGGAGGCACCCTTTCCTGGGAGTCCAGCTCACGGTGCTGTCCCTTCACCTTGTCACCTGGCTGTGGAAAGTCACCTCGGTGGCAGTCAAGGCTACTGCATGCCCTTCAGGACTGCTGATGCCTTGGGTCTTCCAGCTTTATCTCCCCTGTAACATGTAGCATATTTGTAGGAGAGATCTCGAGTGTAAGGAATTAACACCACTTCATAAGACTTTGCTCGGCAGGGGAGGAGGCTTTGCTGGGGCGCTTTAAAACTGGCCATTCTTGGGGCGCCTGGGTGGCTTGGTCGGTTGAGCATCCGGCTTCGGCTCAGATCATGATCTCGAGGTTCATGGGTTCGAGCCCCACCTCAGGCTCTGTGCTGACAGCTAGCTGAGAGCCTGGAGCCTGCTTCAGATTCTGTGTCGCCCTCTTTCTCTGACCCTCCCCTGCTCGCACTCTCTCTCTCTCTCAAAAATAAATTAAAAAAATATATAAAACTGGTCATTCTTTCACAGGGTGGTTTTACGTTACCTCAAGGTTCTTGAACTGATAATTCTTCTCCAACATACTTGGCCTAGTTTTCTTTTTTCTGGGAGGATTTTGTTCAGACCTCAGCGTTGGGGAATTTTAAGGAACAAGTCTAAATGGGCCTGATTTGTTTTCTTAAGTGTAGATGTTGCTTCGGGGGGAAAAATTTTAAGAAAATGAGTGATTTTAAAATGTATGAACCTTGGAGTGCCTGGGTGACTCGGTAGGTTGGTTGAGCGTCTGACTCTTGATTTCGTCTCAGACCATGATCCCAGGGTTGTGGGATCGGGGCCCATGTCCGGCTCTGTGCGGTATGGAGCCTGCTTGAGATTCTCTCTCTGTCTCTGTCTCTTCCTCACTCGCACCGCCTCCTTCCCTCCCTCTGCCCCCCTCTGCTGCTTGCACACGTTCTCATAACATGTACGAACACTACGAAAGTTGAGAATTTTTCTTGGAGGAAGAAATGTGCATCTGTGAATGTTTCTCCTAAATTGTTTAGTGAGAAATGAAGCTTACTGGGGATGGTAATTTATTTCCGTGCATTTTGTCTGGGTCAGTCTCTTCCTGGTATTGAATATTGAACAGCATTGTTTGATTACTTTATGGAAAGAAGGTGGATTTTCTTTGAGGTTTTATAGGTTTCGTTTTTTGTTAAAAGATTTCGACGAAGAATTAAACGTAAATGGCCGAATAACACAGCATTCTCTGTGGGTACATTTCACTTCTGCAATCAGCCTGTCCATCCACCTGCTGTCTTTCCTGCTGACCGGTGCCATCGACCTTCGCGTTGATAAATTCTAACTACTGGCTCGAACCCTTTGTTTCCAGGGCGTAAAGGGAGAAAATAAAAAGCGCCAACCATTTGGCCTGACGGGAGTATTGGAGGTCTGAGGTAGCTGGTTTGCGTTGATTATTTCCTTAGGAGTAGAGGGGGAATAGACGAACACTCTTCTCGGAGGAGGGCAGATGACTGGCCCCTCCGTGAGCCGGCGGGTCCCGCCTGCTGGCCGTTGTCACGCAGGGTCTGGGGCCCGTAGGCAGCAAGGCCAGGGCACCGGTTTCCGCTCCGGGGGTCTCGGTTCCTCAGGGGTGGTGGCTCGGAGTGCCTTCCTGCCTGCTGCCAATCTCGCCTCACTTCCTCCCCTGCCCTTGGTAAGTTCCTGTACATCCCAAACGCCCCCAGGTAGAAGAGAACTTGGACTCTGAGGGAATTCAGGCCACACCTTAACTGAGCAGAGAGATTGGAATCTAAATTCACTCTTTTAAAACCCCCACAGGGGATTTCATAACTTCCTAGAGTGTCATTTTCTGCTGCTTAAACTTGACTCTTTGCGGCCCTTTCTTTGCCAAGTGTGCATTCCTCACATGCTCGCTTGCACTGATTCTCAAGCTGGGGGGGGCCCATCCACACAGATCGCTGGTGCGGAGAGGGCGCCGCCACTTGCTTGGGGGACACCCGCCGGGGGGGTGCTGCCTGCCTACCCCTCTCCCCGTGTGTGGCCAGCCTGTCCCCGTCTTGTCCTTCCGTTTCTTCCTCCTCCAGGGTTTGTCCGGGCCCATCACTCTTACTCCTTCTGCTCGGACGTGCCCTGTGCCCAGGTTCGCTTCGGGTCAGGGATGAGTTGTTGTAACGTAGAGTTTAAACTTCGGGAGCATAGCGGGCTCCTAGTTGCTGTTGCTAAATACGAAGGCCCAGAAGCAGTGTGGAAGCGCAGAAGTCACCGCGGTTTGGTCACTTAAGGGGTGGCCGTGACAGGCAAAGCTGTAGACTGGGGTTGGCCTCCCTGGGCTGTGTGTGTGCGCGTGTGTGTGTATGTGCGTGCAAGCACACATACAGACGGGCAGCCTGGACGAGGCTTACTGGCATTTTAAGTAGTACTGGGCCCGTAGGGTCGGGTGTTAATAGTGAGCTGAGCGGTATGAGAGCAAAGAGGAGGCCACGTGAGCACGTGGAGCCAGGACCACGAGCAGGGGGAGCCCTGGACCGGGGCGGCCAGGACGCCCGAGCGCTCTGGGATGGGCCGACGAAGAGAGCAAGGCCACTGCCACTGCCGTGGGCAGGGGGATGGTGTGAATACGCTGTTCGCTCCTATTTGAGGAAACCGAGTCTATTCCATGGGACAGAAAGACAGGATCGGCAAGATTCAGTAAATACTGGGTGACACTAGAAGAGTCTGTTGAGGCATAAAGTGGTTCTACTTCCTCATGAAAACCATTTAATTTCTTATTTTGAAAGTATAATAAATGCACTTTGGGCAAATAAAGGGAAGTGAAACACCCCAGACATGACAGAAAACGATACCCAAAGTGGAAGTCTCGCCTGCTCGCGCCCCAGAGGAACCCTTGGTAACGTTTGGTGGAGGAGTTTTCCCGGAGGGATCCCTGGGGAGAGTTTCATGGGGCCCCGCCAGGCCTTGGAGCAGAGGACTGAGGACCTCCGGGTCTGGTCAGCTTTCCGGGTAGACCCCAGTCACTCTTGTCAGTGTTGCTGGCTCAGAGAAAGAGAGACAAGGGAGGGGGGCGTTCAGGGCTGGGTTGTCAGAGGAAGGGGTCGGGTTGGAGACGCAGACCTGGGGGTCCTCTGCCCTCAGAAGCCTTGCCGGCTGTCTGCACACGTCCCCTGTGAGGTGTCCCTGCGAGGAGGGGGCTGCACCTGTCCCTCTGCTGAGTCCCAAGCCACCAGTTGCAAATGGGAAATCTTCCAAACCAGGGCCAGTGGCTCATTTTACTCCGTGGAACTTCCTTATTTGTTCCCATATGGCCTTGTCCCTCAGAGTTGATTGCGCTTCGGAATCACCCAGGAGCTTGCAAACACAGGTCACTGGACTTGAGCCCAGAGAGTCTGAGTCTGGAAGTCTGGGTGGGGCCTGAGCGTTCCCACCAAGTGGCCAGCTGATGCCGGTGCTGGTCGTCAGGGGTCCACACTCGGAGAACCATAGTCCTACTCATCGAGACTTCCAGAAAAATTGGTACTCCAGGAGGATGCTCCATGCCGGTCCTTGTGGATTCTTAGCACGTGATCCCGGATAGACTCGTGCAGCCGACTAGCACCCGCCCAGTGTGGGAAATGCGCCCGTGTGTGACCGTGAGCGGCACCTGGAGGGGGGCTGATGGTCTTCCTTTGTCCTCGGGGTTCTGGGGGCGCAGAGGCGAAGTGAGCGTGTCCGGGCCGTGTTGGGAGCTTTATCATCCTGTGTGGATGGATCGGTATCTGTCTTCCTATAGTCAGTCTCTCGTTTGATAGTAATTTTAAAAAATCAGCCTCATAAATATAACCGGCTCTTTACAGCTGGAGCTAAAGGATAGCAGGGGCTTTGTAAAAGGTACAAAATGTGTCCCAGGGCCTATAGTTGAAGAGATTTAAATTACTAGTGGGGGAGAGGTTGACATGTGTGTCTCCTAAGGCACACGTTGGAAGATTTGAAGGAAAAGCAAGTTTGTAAACGTCATCAAGGATCAAAAGTCAAAACCAGGTACAGAGGGCTTGGCATTAAAATTCAATGTTAATTTCAAATCACAGAGAAAAATAGCATTCAACAGAGGTTGATGGACAAAAGAAAGAAATAAAAACGTTCAGTAGAAAATCCTTAAAAATAAAGAAAGCGAACATGTGATATGGGCCTTAGAAAAGGGCCGGAAGTCCAAGGAAAGTTCCTAAAGTGAAAACTGTACAGTCGGTCCTGGCTTTGCACGATTCTGCAGTGAATGAACTTGGGTCGGCAGAGAGCGAGAGCGAGGCCATGGGGAACCCTCTGCTGTTCTCTTGAGTACAGCTCCCTTGCAGAGCGAGAGCACCGAGGGGCGAGAAGGGAAATGCAGGGTGTGCGGTACCCACGAGGGACAGAGCCATGGGTGACAGTCACAGCGCCTTTTAGCACCCGGTAAGTCCCGAGCAGCGTCTGGAACAGGGAGGCCACTGCCGGGGCGGGATGGGTTAAATGCAAACACCGTTTGCAGTGACTCACTGATCTTCGGGCCTCCCGTGGCCCAGACGCTGCTCTGATCCGGGAGAAACGTGTGCGTGTGTGTGTGTGTGTGTGTATGTGTGCGCGTGTGTAGGCAGAGGGGTACAAGCACCGTGGAAGGAACTACTTTATTTAGGAATTTCTCTCCTCCTGGGGGAAATCCGTGGTATGATGATTCACAAGTAATCAAACGTCCCAAATATTACTGTGAAGGGAGTGAATATTTAAAAATGTATTTCAGGAGCGCCTGGGTGGGTGGCTCAGTTGGTTAAGCATCTGACTCTTGATTTTGGCTCAGGTCATGCGTGGTCTTTCGGTTCCTGAGATCCAGCCCCACGTTGGGCTCTGTGTGGACAGCATGGAGCCTGCTTGGGATATTCTCTCTCTCTCTCTCTCTCTCTCTCTCTCTCTCTCTCTGCTCTCTCTCTGCTCCTCCCCCACTCACGCTGTCTCTGTCTTTCTCAAATACATAAATTTAAAATGTATTTCAGGTGGTCTTTCAGAGAAGTAGCCCATGACTTGGTCCAGCTCCCTGTAGCTGTTATTTAAAGAAGAATCCCTTAACATTCCTGTTGGTTTCCCCCTCCAAGAGCGTTCTGTTGGAAACAGCATTTGTCATGTTCGTCTTGGTGCTGCATAGTTGTACATCCCTTTTGAAGCAGTATATACCCGCATAGTAACTGGGATTAGTTTATAGTTTGGAAGAAAGTTAGAAAGCTTGACTTTGACAGTTTTAAATGTGAAAAAAGGGCAGGGGTGCCTGGGTGGCTTAGTCAATTAAGCATCCCTGACTCTTGATTTTGACTCAGGTCTTGATCCCAGGGTGACGGGATTGAGCCCCATACTGGGCTCCGTGTTGAGCATGGAGCCTGCTTGGGATTCTCTCTCTCTCTCTCTCTCTCTCTCTCTCTCTCTCTCTCTCTCTCTCTCTCTCCTTCTGCCCCTCCCCTGTGCACGCACTCTCTCTGTCTCTCTCAGGAAAAAAAAAGTTAGGACGGAGATGAAATTTTTTAGTCTTATTTTTTTTCTATGAGGAAACTGAAAAATATAATATAGCCTATTTTTAAAAGTATTATTTTTTTCAAGTTCATCATTCAGAATACAAGCTAAAATTCCCATCAGCCAGGAAATAGAATTTCTCAGTCACGATGTGAACGAGTGATTAGTGTTGGGATTTGTAATAAAATGGCATCACAGGGTCCCGAGGCTCGGCGGAAATGTTAAAGCTGATAACGCACGTTTGCACACTTGAAGGCCGTGAGTTCTGCCTTGTAAGAGGCACTGATTGTGCCCAACAGAAAACGATAATCCGACACACTGTCTCCTTTGACACGTGGAGCCAACCGACCATGGGGATTTTGTCTTCACTGTTACTGGTAGGAAATGAACGTCGCTCTGGTGTGTGGTTGGCTTCGAGCCACACGAGGCGACAGGAGGTGGAGAGATATTAGGACGGTTTCAAGTAAGGGGCCGCTTCCGGGGCCCCTGGCCACGAACGGGTCCTTGTCAGCCCAGTCCCGCGGTCGTGTGGTTGACACCTGCCGCTGTCCTAGGTTTGCAGCCCTGGGTGCTGTGGCTTCTTGAAGTTTCTAAGTGGACAGCTCAGTTCTGCTGGCAGCCGTTCCCAAGGAGCCGGTGGTTTAGGCTTTTCTGTGTTGTTCTCGTTTAGCTTTTTGTAGCGACCCGGCTGTTTTCTCGTAGAGTACGTCCGGTGAGGAGCCCATCCTACACATTTTGCTGTTCTTTTGTTGTTTTTATATTTATTTTTTTTAAATTTATTTATTGTGAGAGAGAGAGAGAGAGCAAGCAGGGGAGTGGCAGAGAGTGAGAGAGAGAGAGACTCTCATGCGGGCTCCGCACTGCCGTTGTGGAGCCCGATGCAGGACTCAGCCCCACAAGCCATGAGATCATGACCTGAGCCCAAATCAGGAGTCAGCTGCTTAACCGACTGAGCCACCCAGGCGCCCCTTGGCTATTCTTTAAAAACGGAATTTTAATCGAGCCAGCTAGCCATCACGAATACTTTTTGGCCTCAGGTGTGGAATAAGAATAACAAACAGATACCAGAAAACACACTGATTATACATGCTCTTATTTTCTATTGATTATTTCATTCGTGATGTCTTGAACCTGGTTGCAGGAAAGAGGCGAATACGCATTTGGGTTTCACTGGGAGGGAGATGGGGATCGTAATTACGGTTATTTGTTTTGGAGAAGCTGCACGTATACAGGAAGTGTTGTGTGACCTTGCATACGTCTGTTTGGTCTGAGTTCTCGGCTCCTCGTGAACAGGTCTTCTAAGGTCCCATCTCATAGTTGGGAAGGGACATCAGGGACCATCTGGTTCATTTTCTTCCTACCTAACAGTGCTGCTGCCAAGCGGCAGGCCTTTGCTCTCACTCCGGTGCTGACCTGCTCTGCCTCTGACCAGGCTTAATGACCAACTTCCTTCCCTCCGTAGGTGCCTGGGTCTCTGCGGCCTTCACTCCTTGGTTTAGGGTTCGCTCTCTGCAGCCTCGTAACATAAAATGACTTGGCCTCTACCACCCCCCACCCCCTTCCTACAGAACAGAACGAATCCGCTTGTTTTTGTCATTGTTGAACCAGGCTAGACGTTCCTAAGTCTTCATGTGACGTTTGCTTGTTTATTAACTATCCTGGATTCTTAAAAACATTTTCCTGAGTTAATATGTTTAAATGGTTTCAAATTAAAAACAGTAAGAAGGCTGTGCCATGTGACATTTCGGTGTGTCTGTCTCCTTCCCACAGCTCTGGCCCTGGACAGCTAGTGTCTGTCCTCAGAGTCCGTCAATGGTTCCAGTTTCTTGTGTCCTTACAGAGTTGACGGTCATGCAAACAAATATTTGTGTCTCGACACGTACGCCCATCTCCTTTCTCCTCACGTGGAGGGTGGCACCCCCGGTGACGCGCTCTCCTCCTGTTCTTTCCACGTGACCCTGCAGCTTGGGTTTGCAAAGCTGTGTGTGGTGCGCATCCTCATCCTTCTGGTTGCTTAGCGCTCTGTTGTATAGATTTTGTCCTCAAACAAAGCGAAACAACAGCCTTCCCCCTGAGTCATGCATCTTGGCATCGAACATGATGCTGGCCCAGGGTCCAGTGCGGCGGCTTTCTCCGCTCCGGACTTGGAATAGTGCAGGTGGTTTACTGTCACAGTGTTGAGTCATATGGAGCTTGAGATAAAATAAAACCCCAAAGATTTATTTTTATTTATTTTTTTAAATTTAAGTTCAGGTTAGTTAATATACAGTGTAGTCTCGGCTTCAGGAGCGGAACCCAGGCATTCATTCTTGCATACGACATTCACGGCTCATTGTGAAAAGTACCCTCTTTAATCCCCATCACCCATTTAACCCCTCCTCCCCGTTCCCTCTGCTCCAGCAACCCTCAGTTTGTTGTCTGTATTTAAGTCTCTAATGGTTTGCCTCCCTCGCTGTAACCTTTTTTTGCTTCCTTCCCTTTCCCCATGGTCTTCTGTTAAGTTTCTCAAATTACACGAGTGAAAACATAGGATATCTGCCTTTCTCTGACTTATTTCGCTTAGCATAATACACTCCAGTTCCATCCAGGTTGTTGAAAATCGCAAGATTTCATTCTTTTTCATCGCCAAGTAGTATTCCGTGTGTGTGTGTGTGTGTGTGTGTGTGTGTGTGTGTGTGTGTGTGTACGTCTACACATCTTATCCATTCGTCAGTCAGTGGACATTTGGGCTCCTTCCACAAACTGGCTGTTGCTGATAGCACTGCTGTGAGCATGGGGTGCACGTGCCCTGTCAAATCAGCATGTTTGTATCTGCCCCAACGATTTTTTTTAACGTAAGCTCTATGCCAAGTGTGGGGCTCAAACCCACGACCCTGAGACCCAGCGTCACATGCTGCACCACCTGAGCCAGCCAGGCACCCCAACACCCCAAAGATGTCCCCCCCCACGTTTGATGCCCTTCCATCCTGCCCTCTGCTTTGCCTCGGGCAGCTGGGCGCACGCACCACTGGAAAACTCCATCCTCAGAATCTGGCCCATCACCCATGCTGATGAAATCTTTTTGGATTCTGATCCAGTTTTCTGACATTTGTGTACCCGGTTGTACATCAGCTCCAGATTGGATGAGCCTGCCATCAGTTTCCTCATCCAAATTTTCTAGGCTCACCAAATTGCCTGGGCTGGAGTTCACACCAGAGCCCGGTGACATAACACACCCCTTTGCCCCCGGCTCCCTGGGGTTTTCTAATGATTGTGCCTTATTTTTTTTAATTAAAAAAGTTTTTTTTTTTTTAACATTTACTTATCATTGAGAGACAGAGACAGAGCATGATCATGGGAGGGGCAGACACAGAATATGAAGCAGGCTCTAGGCTCCAAGCTGTCAGCACAGAGCCTGGCACGGGGCTCGAACTCACAAACCCTGAGATCATGACCTGAGCCAAAGTCGGACGCTTAACCGACTGAGCCACCCAGGCGCCCCCTAATCATTGTGCTTTGACAGGAGTTAACAACTACGTACAACTAAGTCTTACCGAACTGCACTCTCCGTTCACCCATATGTCATCATCTTGTCTAGAAGAACCTGAGCGAGGGTTGGTCAAAGTCTCTGCCCACTAGGTCTGCAGCATACCCTCGAGCTGCCAATCTTATCATTAAAGGAAATAAGTTTGCCTGTCTTATTCTTGGCAAATCCTTGCTGTGGATTGTTTTCCTTTCTAAATGCTTGTAAACTGTTGAGTAATTCACTCTAGAACTTTGCTCTGGATCGATGTCATTTATTCACCCAGTCATTCACTCCTGTTGGGACGTGTAGGTGCTGCGTGTTTTTTTTATTAGGGTGTTGGCTAAGGCGTGCTAAGCAAACCAAGGGATTGCTCTCTGGTTTTGACCGGCTGTGCGTGGACCATTATTCTTGCACCCACTGGGATCTGCCGTCTGACTCCTGCCTTCCGAGAGCGTCGTCTTTGGCACGATAGCTGATTTTAAAAGCGACAACAATAAAGGACAAGAGAAGAAACCCAGGGCACTGTGTGAACCTTTTGTGGGAGGACCTAACTAGTCGAGGAGCCCTGGCGTTTTCAGAAAACGCGTTGTGTTAGCGGGAGACTAAAGAACAAGTAGGAGATGGGAACCAAAGAGCCACTTGGTGGCCCTGGCAGCGGGTAAAGGTGTCCCCGGCCCGAGGTGCGGAATTGATAGCATGATCCATAGCCTCTTTGCTCTCACAGTTGGGACATCTCCTCATGCCTTGTGTCTAATTCCTCCGGGATGGTGGCGGGTTCTCTTGGCCCCAGGGGGAGGTGACTTGGCTGTAGATCCAGGATGTCCCTGGTTCGAGGCCCCGGTTCTCCCAGGCTCCTTCTCCCGCTGTCCTCAAATGGAGTCCGAAGCATGAGGGCAGGAAGGCTCCAGGGTGGAGCCCGAGTAGATCGTTATTTCAGAAGCTCTTCATGTGTGTCCAGGAGTCAGGACTAGTAACCTCTTGAGGATTAAGCCAGGAGCAAACAAGGTATCTGTGGAGCAAACCAAGAAACGCTCTGTAAGTACGTGGTCGGAGGGTTTAGGAACATCCACGGTCACAGTGGTGTGATCTCCGGGAGGCTGGGTGGACTTTGGTTGCAGTTCATGGAGGGGGAGCCTCGTCCTTTGTGGGCACGCACCCCCTGTGGTGGGAGCAGAGCCTGGGAACAGGGGGGCACGGGTGGGCTGGAGCTCGGGGGAGGGAGAGCCTGGAGGGGTCTCTGGGGCTGCTGTTTGAAGGCCCATCCAGAGCCCAGGAGCCTGAGCGCTTATGAGTGGCGGGGCCACCCCGTTGGGGAGACGAACTCAGCGTGTGTTTGGAAGCTCAAGCTAAATCCTGTTCTCGCCACACAGCCTTCTGGGTGATTATAATTTGCATCTGTTCAACTTGCCTGCAGAGAAAACACGCCAGTCCTGAGGCTTCAGACCCACGCACCGGGCCATTTCCTCACTGTAAAATCTAAACCGCCACACTGCAATGTGTTTCTTATCAGCTCTGATCACATGTGTCCCTCCGGAGCTGCGGGGAGCCCTTGGCACACAGATGCGAGGCACATTTCTTTCTCTTTTTTAATTTTTAATATTTATTTAATATTGAGACAGAAACAGAGCATGAGTGGGGGAGGGGCAAAGAGAGGGAGACACAGAATCTGAAGACAGGGTCCAGGCTCTGAGCTGTCAGCACAGAGCCTGACACGGGGCTCGAACCCACGAACCGTGAGATCATGACCCGAGCCAAAGTCGAACACTTATCCGACTGAGCCACCTAGGCACCTGCGAGTCACGTTTCTGATCCTACTTGGGGACAGACACATCTGGGACACAGTAGTCGCTTGTGGATTGTGTTCGTGGGGGCCCTTCGGAACCCCCGCTGCCTGAAATTCAGATTTTTTCCCAGTGCCTTCTTGTCAAACTACACATTCCAGCAAGAAACCCAGACTTCGCTCCATTGGGAGAGGCTGCAGTTCTGAGCGCCATGGAAAATACAGAAATTTCAGATTTTGAGCTAGGATTTTTGGCTTTCAACAAAGTGCTGTTGTTTATTATGATCATTTTTAGAACTGTAAACACAAGATAATTCTTGGCGTTAGTGATCTTGGGGGAATTCAAATATGTTTCCTGTCTTGTGATTAGAGGTCTGGAACAAAAGAACCATTGATAAATGGATTATTTGAAGACCTTTTGCATGGAGCTTTACCAAGTCTTCTGGTAAAAAGAATTTGTAATTAGTGGAAGAGAATGACTCTGTCCTTTGAGCTGGAAATCTTGCCAGCTCATTCATTTCATAGCCACTGTGCAGGGGCACCTTCCTGTCCTGTTTGCACGGTCACCGAATTCCTGTGGGTTTTTGGCATCCGAGGATTGAATATCTCTCATCGAGAATCTGTCCACACGTGGAAGAATTTGCATTCTTGCTGGGGTGTACATTTGAGTCATGGTAGGTGTGAGGCCCAGGGGAATGAGAATGTCACTTAGTATGTGACTGATCCTAGCCACCACCCGCCCCGAACACCTCCACCTACCGCTAGCCCCACCCGTGCCCCCCCATCACCTCTTCTTTCAAGATTGATTTTCCAGGTAAAATGATGCAGCTTCGTGCTCTCCACGCAGAACCTGAAACGCTGTGGCTCTGCTCTACTCAGAAGTCAGAAACAGGGATAGCTACTGTTATCACTGAAAGAAAGAAATGCAAAACTAGCACTTTCAAGGCACAGGTCAAAACTGCACGTAGTTCTAGAAGGGGAAGGGAGGAGAGGGGAGGGGACCCACCTGCGGGAGTCAGTGTAAGCTGTAGGGTATTGGCAAGAGACCCAGCACACTCTTAAGGTGCTCCTGCAACAAGGACCTTGGGCTTGTGGAGCAGTGGGTGTGGCTTCCTCCCTCTCCCGGAGTCTCCTCCCCCCTGCTCCCCATCTGTCGTGTGGCCTTTCTGTCTGCACCCCCGCGGGCCTCCCTCTGGCTCCCTCCATCAGCTCTCCGCCCTTATCTGAGTTTCACTGCCCTTTCCTCACGTGCCCTTTCCCTCTGAGTATTACCCACGATGCCTTCTCTTAAAGAGACCAAGAACGCCTGTTGGCGGTTTTCCTCTCTTCTTGTCTTCTGGATACATTTCTCCAGAAATGCGGTGCCAGCCTGAGCTCTCCTTGGTTACGGTTCTGGCCTCCTCATCCACACGCTCCGGTTTATTTCACACTCTTGGTTAGGCCATCGTTCCTGCTGTTCCTCTATCCATATAATGATTTCAAGAATGTCTAGAGGCAGGGACCGTACCACACTGTATAGTATTTGCTTCATTAGACTTCTCAGCTATTAATGGACAAGCACTTAGTTTGCGTGTTGGTCTTCAGGATTTCAGAGGACGTCTTGACCTTAGAACACGTGATGACAGCCCCCCGTTTCATTTCCACGGAGCTGGATTCCATAGTTTAACTCCTCTACACTGTTCGAAGTTATAAGTGGGTTAAGAGTAGGGCTTCCTTCCTTCCTCCCTTCCTCCCTTCCTTGGTTCTTTCTGTCTTCCTTCCTTTCGCAAGATGTTCAAACTGTGCGTCACTCTTGCATTGACGTTGTGCCCTAAGAGCAGCAGTATCCAGGAAAACTTTCTGTGATTACGGGTATGTTCTGAATTCCATATCTGCGGTGTCCTAATGGTAGGCCGCCACTAGGCATATGTGCCTGTTTGGCACCTGAAATGTCGCTGTGACTAAGGAACTGACTTTTAACTGTAATTGGTTTTTCTTAAGTAGCCGCGGGAAGCTGGCGGTAACCATATTGGACAGTGCAACCACACAGTTGAGTTGAGAAGATAAGGCTGACCTGCAGGAAAGAACTACACTGATTTATTCTTTACGTGCCAGATGAGATGGTCCGTCTGAAGGAAGGCTCGGAGGAAGGGACTGGTCCTCCCATGCTCGGGGTCCATTTCTCTTCCAAGCTCTGATTTCTCACTTCTGCCTGCCTCTTGGACATCTCTGCCTGCTCACTGGCAAGGAGAACTCAGAGCAAGAAGCCCAAGATCAAGATCAAGAAGTTCTCTTATTTCCCTTAGCCTCAGACCCGCTCTCCCTCCTTTATTTTCTCGCATCAGAGAGCGTCAGCCCCCGTTACACCAAAGCCGGTAACTTGAGGACGTGCCTTCTCCTTTGCCTTGCAGAAGCCATCTCCCACCTGGCATACTGTGTCCCTCCCGCCCCCGAATAGCTTTGCAACCGGCCCCATGTCTTCTGTCCCTAGAGCCACTGCTCTCATCTGGCGGACAGTGTTGCAGACCCCGTAATTAGTCCTGTCCTCCTCTCTCTCTGGACTTGCCTCCCTTTGTTCCCGTCACCCAGCGAGCCTGTCACTCATCTGCTAGATGTGTCCGCCCTGTGTTGCACAGAGGATGAAGCCTCTGTTAGTGTAAAACAACAAAAATGGCTTATCTGGATGGTTCCGACTTGGGACCTGAGCTGAAATCAAGACTTGGACGCTTAACTGACTGAGCCACCCATGGGCCCCTGCGGACATAGTTTAAAACCACACAACCTAATTTCTGAAAGTCACCTTGAGCATTACAGTTTATAATTCTGCTCTGTAGGGCCATCCTCTTCCTGGTCCCCATTTGTGGACTTCTCTCCATGGCATTCTGAGGGCCACAGTCTAGGAGACGTTCAGGAATTTAGGGTATGTGCAGTCTGATGCGTCTGCCGTTTCCTCTGGAGCTAGTAGCCCTGGGACTTGAACTTGTTGAGAAGGTTCTGCATTGGCCTGACAGTGGTGAACAGCTACAGAGGATAGTCCTGTGTGTTGGGGCTTTTGCTGTTCACAGGGTTATGTGAACTTGACGGGGACATGCAGTCCAGTATTGGGGCTCCTTTCCTGTGGCATCCTGTGTCTTTGTCTCCTCACCACACCTACCTTAGGCTTCTGTCCCTGCCCTGTGTCACAGGTGCATCATAGGTATGTGAATGTCTAACCTCCGCAATTGACTGTTGAGGCCAGAGAAGACGGTGTCTTATGACTTTTGTGTTCATGTCTGCTGTCACAGTGCATTGAACATAAATGTCACTCGTCACCTTTGTGTTGAATGAAGAGTTAGAAGGTCAAAGTAGAGAACCGAGAGAGAAAGCACAAGAAATTAGGAGAGGTGGGGGCGTTTGGGTGGCTCAGTTGGTTAAGCATCTGATTCTTGATTTCATCTCAGATCATGATCTCATGGGTTCGTGGGATTGAGCCGCATGTCAGGTTCTGTGCTGACAGTGTGGAATCTGCTTGGGATTCTTTTTCCATCTTCTATGTCTTCCCCTCCCCTGCTCTCTGTCTCAAAAATAAACAAACAAACAAAAAAGAGAGGGTAGCAGTGTGAGGCAGGAAATCCATCAAGGGAGTGGAGAGGGGAGAAAGTTGAGAGAGTCCGAATCAGGGTGGAAAAGCAAAACTGAAGAGGACAGGATAAGGGATGAAGTTAGGGGCTATAGGGTGTAGGGGATTTAAAAAAATGTATGAAATAGGATCTTGGCTGATAGCCAGAGCAAGAGCAGACAGGAATGGGAAGATTAACAGTTATCTCCTGTGTCTACTGTGCGATAAGCATGGTGTGGGCACTTTCTGTAAGTTACCTTATTTAACTTCTTTTAAAGTTTAAGTAAGCTCTATGCCCAACACAGAACTGGAACCCACAACCCTAAGATCAAGAGTGACCTTCAGTGGAGCCAGCCAGGCACTACAAGCTTTCTTAATTTTTTTTAAAGTGTAAGGATGCAGGTCTGAAACTGACTCCATGAAACAATAGAAGGGCACACATTGCCCAAGGCAAAAGGGACCACCCTTGTAACATTCTAAGAGCAGGCCTAAAGATGGAGTTTAAGACTAGTCACGCCCTACCTGAGGGTCCTACTCATGCCCTACCTGAGGGTTCTGAGTCCACTCTGTAATTGGTTAAAGTCACTGTCAATGATGTGATGCTGTATTGTTTGGACCCCTGTACCTGTGTCACAATTTCCTGTAACTCCCCCTTCCCAAACTCATAAAAGGCCCTGCCTCGCCATGTTCGGGGCTCGCTCCACATGGATCCAGTGTGTTGGTGAAGTCTGTGAGCCCGAGTTTAGGCTGGCTGGGCCTGAATTCGTAATAAAGCCCTTTGCTTTTGCATGCGTGCTTCGGCCTCCCAGGTAATCTCTGGTTTTTGGGGCGATATTAAAATCTGGGTACAACAAAAGCAACGGAAGTTAACTGACATATATATAATTCAGATATTTCAGTTCATAAAAATATCGATCATCCCTTTAAACCAGGGAGTGTTTACTGGGAGCCTGAAAGTTTTATGGGTAATAGTTTGAACTATAAATACACTGCAGAATATGGAAAGCAAATGCATAAATGATTGAGGGACGAATGACGAAGATGTGCAGGTCCCTGACCCACGTCGTCTGGTCCACGTTGACGGCTGGTGTATGTGATACCTGGGCTCATCAGAGATCGGGTGGGAAAGAGTGTTATTTCCTAACCCAGATATCCCCTTTTGGGGGTGAGATCAGTGGCCATTGTGAAGAGTAAGGGATAAAATACACAAAGTTGCCTCCTCCAAGCAGATTCACAGGAGAAAATGTGAATTCTAGTAGCGTTCTTTGAGTTGGAATTGGAGCCTTATTTTATCAGAGGGCAAGTTTGATAGATTATGTGTTTAATAGGCTGTGTGGGTGGGCACGGGAACTTGGTAATAACCACGTAGGCACAGTTTACGCGAGCAGCCTTCTGAGCTGGAAACAACCATCTTACAAACGAGCCTTCGGAAAACCACCTATTCAGAAGCTGGGACATCCGCTCTGGCCCCCCATCCAGGACTCCTTATCTTGTTTAGGCCTTCAAGAAGAATTAGACAACGAGGTGGAAAAGCAAAACGCAGGTCAAGTGCACAGAATCATCCCCGTTGTGCCGTAACAGTGCAAACGCCGTCGATGAACAATCCCAGGAAGAGACCCTGAAAGTCACGGGAGTACTTCAGTCCTTGAGCCTCACCTCTTCCCTGCCTGTGCTTTCTCTGCATCGCACAGTCCGACGCCAAACCACGTCTTCGTTGTCCTAAGCCACCTTAGTTAAATATTTAATTCTCCCGGAGTCATAACCAGGGACCGAGATGTCATGCGTAGATTTTATGAAAGTAATAACATGCTTCAGAAAGTCCATTTGCTCGACTCGGAGCCCATTGCATCTGATAAATGAGTCACCCACCTGGTCATGTGTTTCTTGACAGTATGGTGGTGGCTGCTTATCGGTGCGCACACTTATTTAGAGGAAACAGAGATAAGAAGTTTTTGCTGAAGGTCTGTGTAAAAACTATTTTTATACAGTGGCATTCTCTTTCTTCCTCCAATGCCCCATAACTTCAGAGGGAGGTGAAATTGCCTTTGACAGCTGCTTGCTTGTAAATAGTAAGTGATCAATAAAGGCTCTGTCTTCCTCTCATCCCCCAGCTGTTGCCTGCATGTTACACAGAGTGTCCTCTTCACGTCTCCCAGGTGTACAGTTACACACCTTTGTGATTGACTCAAATATAACTCGTAGGTTTTTATTATGACCAAAGATGGCTTATTTATTTTAGAAATACATAAGTCTAGATTCCTAAGCTTGTGATTTTAAATTTCTCTTAGGTATTTTTTGATATTTCTATAGAAATTTAATTTCCAAACAAAAATATTTAACGTATCCAAAGGAAAGAAAAAAACGTAGATAATCATGAAATTCTCTGTTATCCAGAGATAGTCACTGCTAATATCCTTTTGACATCTTTCTCTGTGCATATATAAGATTTATGTTTATTGGAAATTGATTATATCGTATATGAGTGAAGCTAACTGCTAAACCTGTGGTTTTCCGCGGGAAGAAACAGCACAAGTCTGTTTCCAGCTCGCTGTCCCGGCAGGGTCAGTAGGTGACGTTGGAGTGGGCGGGATGAGGCGGACATGTCACTCCACCCCCTACATTCCTTTCCTGGAGTTTTCCCCCTTCTGGCCTTCAGGATTTTCTCTGATGAGCCAGGAGAAGAGAATGGAGGGGGCATGAGTGGAAGGCTCTTATGGGCCAGGTCTGGAAAATGCACACATCATTTCTGTGCATGTTCCACTGGTCAGAACCTAGTCACATGACTATCTAACTGCAAGGAATGCTAGGAAATGTAGTCTGCGTGGAAAAGGGAAACAGCTTGTTGACACCTTGCTTATTTCTAACTCGGCTATATAACCCATTTTTAAAAGAAGTTTATCCATTTATTTTTTAGAGAGAGAGAGGGCATGAGCGGGGCAGAGTAGGGGGCAGAGAGAGAGAGAATCCTAAGCAGGCTCCATACTGTCAGCACAGAGCCCTATTCAGGGCTCGAACCCACAAACTATGAGAACATGACATGAGTCGAAGTCCGACATTTAACCAGCTGAGCCACCCAAGGCGCCTGTTGTAGAACCCATTTTTGAAACTTTTTTTTACAAACCAAGTTGTTTATTTCCAGCATGGTCCCCTCTCCATCTCAATCCTGTGGGAAGCCCCAGCGTCTCTTGCCAGATTTCTGCCTAGTTGGCCTGTTTTTCTTGTTCCCCTGTAGTCTGATCTTGCACACCAAACCAAAGTGGTCTTTTAAAACTCAAGCCAGAGGGCATGTGGGTGGCTTAGCCGGTTGAGCATCCAGCTCTTGGCACAGGTCATGATCTCATGATCCATGAGTTTGAGCCCAATGTCAGGCTCTGTGCTGCCAGTGTATAGCCTGCTTAGGATTCTCTTCCTCTATCTCCCAAAATAAAGAAAAAAACTTAAAAAAAATAATAAATTATTAAAAAGTCAAGTCAACTGTTGTCACTTCCCTGCTTAAAACTTTCCAGAGAAGATTGGAATAATGCCCTCTTTCTACAGAAACAACTTTCCGGGTTTCCGGCCCCATGGTGCCACTCCCTCCACTCTTGCCCTCCCTTCAATGCCAGACCTGGTCCCCAAGGCCTTGGGACTTGCTGTTACCCATGCATGAAAATCCCCACCCCCAGCATCACCCTCTTTCTCCTCCAAAAGAGAGGAGATGCCTTTCCCGACCACCAGCCTTTAGCATCCTTGCCCTCTTCCTCTACAAAGTTGCTTTTATTTCGCTCTCATCGTGTCGTCAAAGCACTTAACCACCATCAGAAATTCTGGCTTGTTTGCAACATAAATTTATATTCGGTCTGCCTTCTGCATTGTCGGTTCCCAGAGTCAGGAACTCCGTCTTGCTCCTATCTGTACCCACAGATAATGTGCCTGGCACATGGCGAGCACTTGGTAAACACTCGTGGAAGGTCATCACAGAGTCTTACACATATTTAATGACGGACTGTAGCTCATTGCTTGGAATTGCCATGCGCATCCCTACTTTTGGGGGGACTTTGGCATTTTTTTTTCTTATTAAAAGTGCTCTATTGGTGATCTGTTGGTGGCTATTCTTGTAGCTCTTTTTTGGTTCGTTTCATGCTCAGAACTGTGCTTATTTTCTTAGGATTGATTCCTAAATGAGAATTTGTTGAGTGAAAGGATGTGTGTACAGATTTTTTAAGTGTCTGTTATATATGACCTTTGGTCCTCCAGACCCCCAGTTTGTGTCCCTGTGTAGCTGAGAGCCCTTATGTAAACAGTGAACTTTCAAGAACACCAGAAAGGTGGGTGGGGCTGTTTGTCTGTATTGCTGTGTCCTTAGATCTTTGAACAGGCGCTCATGCTTAATGAATAAATCAGTTTCCCTAAAAAATATTCTAGTTGTTTCTTCAGTGAAGTTCATCTTTATTCATTTATTCATATAAATGTTCCCTGACTTTAAACTGTATGCTTTTGGAAAGTAGATATGCCCAGTGTAAGAACGTTCACCCAAGGTTACTATTACCTAAGTGAATCAGGTGTGAGTTGGCCTCATCCTAGTCCTTAGAATCAGACAAGATGCAGTTTTGAGCTGCCTGTCAAGTTGGTGGAAAGTCCAGGACGCTGCCTAGGATTTCTGAGAGTCCCAGGGACTGAAAGAAACAGAGACAGTTTCTTACCCTAAGTCTTGTCTTTTGCTCTGTGACTGACCAAATGTTGGTTTCCGTCCGAGGCAGAGTCCCTGGTGTATCTTCCCCAGCTCAGGCCAAGTGCAGGGCTGGGGTGCAAAGACTGCTCTTCTCCCTGAGCTGGTCGTGGACGGAGACCACCTCATAGACCGGATGCGCCGTCTCCTTCAGCTGACACCCAGCCCTGGCCTCCGGGGAGACTTAGCACTTTTCCTTAACAGTATTCACCTTGCGTGGGTTCCAAGCGAGGTCCCCTCTCTGCCCAGTGGTGTTGGGGGAGAGTTGCTGTTGGAAGTCTTTGGCATGGGGGGAGGGGCCGAGAATTAGGACGGGGAGAGGCAGGGAGACAGAGACAGCGGGCTCCGCTCCAGCTGTTCCCGGTCCTCGTGTCTTCTGAGTGGTCCCTCCTTCCTTCTCAGGTAACATCTCAACACCTTAGCCAAGGATGTTGTTTTTACCAAGGATCGCCAATTGGTATGCACGCGTGGGCCAAAAACTCTTCCCAGGTGTACTGTGAACTCTACAGAAGTGCGACTGAATTTTGATCCATGTGTACAAAATGCTTCCGCTATGACATTCCTTGAGTCGAGCAGGCCAGAGGTGCCATTGGCAGTGGGGGTGCAGCCCTCAGGCTAGATAACACCTGTGCTCACAAAGAATCCTTGATGAGCGGCCAGTGATGTTGAGTGAGGGAGGAGGGTCACAGCAGTCCGTGCCTGCTCAGAGGAGCCGGGAAGGGTGCTGGACCCCCGGAGGCTTTGGTAAGCACCCGGAGACCCTGCTATGCTGTCGCAAGGTCCCTGGCTTGTCTCGGCCTTCTCTTGAAGCCTGCCACGCACGGGAAATCCAAACTTGAATCCAGCCCTCATTTGAAAGGGGATCCTAAGCACCCACACGTTGAGAAACCTTTTTTTTTTTTTTAACCTGGTTGTGCCTCTGCTGTGTGGAGGGGGGTGGGCAGCCTTATGTCGGGGTAGATGGACGGAGGGACGGTTGAATGGGTGGGAAGTCCTGGCTCAAGCGTGGTTCCGGTGGCACACGCGCACGCCCGGTGTGCAGCTGATTGACCAGGGCCCCGTGTCCTGCTCCCTCCGGGTTTTACTTCGCCCTGCCTCCGTGGACAGCGTGTGCATAAGCATTTGGGTTTTCTTTCCTTCACCTGGGTCATGACTGAGCACGTGGATAGACGCCTTTCTCCCTCGCCCCTCGCTGCTCCTGTCCCCAGGGGCTCCACCCCCAGCATTTTCCCCCCTCACCCTTCCTGGGTATGTCCTTCTGCACCTCTTGCCATAACTACCAGCCGTGGCTCTGTGACCATCACTCCTCAGTCTGACCCACACCAGGCATCGCTCGCTCCCGCTCGCTCCCGTTTACCTCTTCAGTCTTTGTTTCCCCCCCCTGCTGGTTGTTTCATAGACACCTTGAATGTGACCTTTTGCTGCCTTTCCGTTCATGCTGACACTTAGTGACCCTGACCAGAACCTTGAGAACAGTCCTAGACTTCTGCCTACCCTCCCCCCTACCCCCTCCTCAAGCCAGCTCCTTTTGCTTGAGTGTCTTAGCCCTTAGCTACTTCTCCAACCTGTGCCTTTTGGCTTGGGGCCATCATGGGGTCCTGTCCCTCTTAGGGGACTGGGAGCATATTTGTGTCCCTATTTTAAGACCTTGTTCGATGTCCAGTGCAATAGGAACTGATTAGGAAATGTTGGAATTAATGAATATGCAGGTAAATGAATGAATGAATGAGTGATTTCTGAGATGGTTTGAGATGATTTCCAATTAGGGTGATTTTTTTTTTAAGTTTTTTATTGGAGTCAAAGAATTTTTTTTGCTTGTTAGTACCAACATTGTGATAACTGTAATTTTGAGGAAAGTTTGTACATGAAATTTCTTTCTGTCTCAGGCCGCACACACAAATGTATGAACTTCAGTGGAGGAATTACGTATTAAATTTACGGTACCCTAAAGCACTTGGGTATTTACCTAGGTGATTTTGAATGTACGCTTATGTTCTTGGTCCCCCTGGGAAATCTTTCACTGGCTCAGATAATTGATCTGCATGATGTACTTTGAATTAAACTTGGGCTTAATTAATCTGATGCTCTAAGTTTCTCGGGGCCATAGGATTTTAAGGCTGGACTCTTGAACTTCAGTGTAAGGAAGAATGCCTGTACTTGCGTTGATTGGTTCTGTGTCCCAATACTGGTCTGGGGAGAAATCATTACCTTTGCATAAGAGTGAGTCGTGACCCCATTGAAGGTCCATTTCTTAAACTTTTTTCTTTCCCCTCCAACAGGGCGAGTCACGTATTCTCCGAGTGAAGGTCGTTTCTGGAATTGATCTTGCCAAAAAGGACATCTTTGGGGCCAGGTATGTTTGCTTTTTTTTTTAGGCTTCTGAGGAGTTAGGCAAGCACTTTCCAGACTCAGGCATGCATCCGAGTCTCCTGGAGACCTTCTTAAAACAGAGGTCGCTGGGCCTCACTCCCAGAGTCTCTGATGCAGTACGTGGTGCTGATGCAGTCGGTCCAGGGACTGGATTTTGTGCAGGTTCGTGGCCCTTCACATGGGTCGGTTTCCTGGGGAAGCTGGATTCTCATGTTTCTGTTTTTCTCAGTAGAAAAATACAGTTTGGGAACATGTATTCGTTTTAATACATTCCTTTAAAAAAAAAACCCAAATTTAGGAAGACGTGAAGCTGTGATTTTGTTCCGAGCGGGACTGGGTATTTTTGACTTGTTATAATCCGAATTGAGACGTTTGGTGATGGGAGTGAACTTGGTGATTTCTGTGCCTTTTCCGGAGGCACCAGTAGCCTGGTCTGTCTGGGTATTTAGCTTTTTTGTTTTAAGTATTGCACCTGATAATCCTCAATCTTGAAATCAGCCTTTTTGTTCCTTTGCTCTCCGGAGTGTGTTGGGTGAAGTTAGTGGACTGGTCACAGATGAGGATAGAGCCGCTGACATCTGCCTGAGTCGCGCTGGTGGTGTGGGAGGGACACGCGTCTCACCCGCGGATTCCTTCTCATCTGACCGTGAACTTGTGCCGAGTGGTTGCCCTTGTGTCTGCGTGAACGCTCTAATATGTGCCTCGTCCGTGTCTTGCCAGATGAGAGATCTGCAGGAGATTGAGACCTCTCGCTTCTATTGCTTACCATGCAGAGCACGAGAACAGGACTGGGCACATTGTCTTTTCACTTAGACACTTGCCCGCTGACCAGTAAATTATGCTCTTAGGTCAGCAATGTCTGTTGCTGTCTCTTTTCCATAAACATTACAGTTTTCAAGGGGAAGAGGTTGGTTTGGAAAACTTTAGCGATCTTTATTTTGATTGTTTTTGTTTTGTTTTTACCGAAACCCTTCATTAAAAAAATGAAATGGATTCAGATTGCATTTCTCAGCCTGTAAAGAAGATCTGAGGTTAAAATTGGTAGTGTGGTGAGGCTTCAACTCTTAGCAGAGCCAGACACTCCTGAGCCTTGAATTTTTACCTTTTATATGAAAAGAGGCGGCATCATTTCTTAGCAGCAGGGTAAAAGGAATGAGAGAATACCTCAAGATATGCATCGGAAAGACAGGCACAGATGCAGTGCGGATGACTCCTCTGCTTGCGTGGTTTGATCTGCACTTGCCTGTGGACCGACGGCCCAGGATCCGGTTAAGGTGTAGGATTTGAGTCCTTTTGTAACGGCTCATGCCAACCTGTCTGGTCTGGTTTGCCCCTTACTCCAGCCCCACCCCATCTGTCCAGATTGATCAGATTTGACTGCCCTTTCTACTGGCAAGTTCCTGCTCTTCCCGAATGACAAAAGTTGAGCCACTGGATGGGCCGTTGGACTAAGTGACTGTTCAGGTCTCTCTAAAACCAGAAATTGAATGGCTGAATACTTCTTAAAAGCAGATTGAAAGACCTGTCCATTGGATTTGAAAGTGGCTGACCAAGTTCTTAGGATTGTAAGTGAATATCATAAGGTAATTTGATTTAGAGTAGATGCACTTTGCTAAGTAAGATCTTAAGGTTTTATTCTTTTTAAACTTAGAAAATCTTTAAGTTTCGAACTGTATTCTTCAGGTAAGCTTGTATCTCAAGATCTCTAACTTTCTGTCCTAGGCTTAAGTAGTAACTGAATCGGGTCATTTTAATACAACTGTCGGGTCCGCCTTCCCCTTTTCCTCCTTGATTGTGATCAGTCTTCATTTGAGGTTACTTAGTATCCTCCAAGACCGTAAAGCGGATCCTTGAAATTGAGCCACGCTGGCTATGACAAATTTGCTCTATAATGTCATGCTTTCGTATGGAAGATTATTTCTGTGTTTTGTGCATTGAACTGTTAGCATCAAGTTCTACCTGTTTGGGTTGCTGTCGTTTTTTTCTTTTGAGAAGCAATCACTCAAAATGTAAAACACACATGAACCCAAGGGCATCGGAGAGATGTGGCAAAAATCCTTGTGTCTACTAGTTCCTGAGACTGATGGGGACATACTGCCATGGTGAGGCCACCTCACCTGAGTCCCTGTTGTCTCTACGTAAGTTGTTAACATTTGGCTACATTGGCTTCATCAATTTTCAAAGTGAATTCTAGACATCATGACATCTAGCCCCTAAGAAGAATACTTCTTCTCCCAGAAGCCAACGTATTCCTGGCTTTATAACCACGAGACAGATTTCACAAAATTACCAACAGTTGCCTAATGGACTCTGTTACCTCGTCCATTACCTGAATCCCCCAACTGTCCCTATTATGCCTCTTACAGCTGGGCCTGTTGAGAGCAGAATTCAATGGAGGACTGTGTTTTGCATTTCGTTGTTAGGTCTCTTAAAATCCTGTCCACCTAGAATCACTCTCCCCTCTTCTGTTTTTAAATGAACCTGAAATTGTCAGTAGGTTGTCTTCCCACATCTGATTGCTTCCTGTTGCATCATTTAATGTGCTCTTTCTTCTCTGGGGCTTCCTGTATATTAGCATCGAAAGGCTTGCACAAATTCAGTGTCATCACCGGGGTCGGGAATGAGGACATTGTTTGCTCAGGAGGAATGCAGCATCTGGTTGTCCTGTAACCAGCGGTGCTGACACATAAGGGACCCGGGTCTAATGTGGGGCCTGTCTGTTTCGTCCACTGTCAATACTGCCCCTCCCAGGTGACCAGCAAGAAGCGGGTGAGCAAAGTCCGGCTTACTGTACGCATGTAAATTTTAACTATTAATCTACCTTCTCTCCAAATACTCAGGATTTTTTTTGCCTTTTTTTTTAAACCTGTACAAATTAGGTTTCCTTTTACCCAATCGGGAAACCTTGAGGCTCTAAGTACCCTGAGAGTTGCCTCCATGGACTGTAATCATTAGGACATCATTAGACCAGAATCGGCAAACTGTTGGTCCCTGTGGACTAGACTGAACTCACACGTGTGCTTCTTAAGGGTCCAGGGGGCACCAAAACAAGTAAAAATCCTCAGCCAGCATTTGGGGGATTTCATATTATAAAAAATCCAGATTCCCAGGTTTCTGGAAAACCTTGGCAGTCTAGACATATGCACAGCAGGGGCTGTCTGCTGGAGGCCCTCTTAAATGGGGCCAGGACCTTTGGGCCACCAGGAACCTCACATCTCCCGTCGGATTCTATGCACTGGCCGCCTCATAGGGAGGCCCCTTGAGGCTTGGGCCCCTGTTTGATCTTGACCCCCACACTGGTGGTCTTCAGCACAGTCAGTGGAGCCGATCATGACCCCCCCCCACCCAGAGCACACGCACCTCCTGAGGTGGGCACAGGGCACCTCACTCTCTGCGGGGACCGTGGACACTGTGGAAACTTGCCTCCTCCCTGGAGGCCTGTGGGGCAGCCTCAGCCGTCCAGGGCAGCCCTGAGAACCACGCCGCCGATGCTAGGGGCCTCCGGGCCGAAGAGCACTTGTCTTAAATCCCTGCACCCAAGAGCTCGCCCAGCTCCTCCCGTGAGAGCCCAGGGAGCCCCCCCCGACGATTTATTCTGACTGCTCAGCTCCACCACCCCAAGCCCTGATGGGACTTCAGAGGGTGTTCCCCTCCCCCTCCCAAGTAAACACGCCCTCTTATTCTGGAACAAACACACAGCTCTTCATGAGTTTGTGTTTACCTCCTGGTCTCTGAATGCACGGATGTCCTTATAAGTGTGACCGTGGTGGCCCGCATGCCATTCAGGCCACGCGGGGTCCTAGAGGGAAGCATTAGAAGCGGCAGAGGGGTCAGCGTCTAGGGCCCCACGGTTTCCTCCTGCATGAGGCCCTGAGGCTCGCTGTCCACGGCCAGGGTTGTCAGGCTATTTAGAATGATCTTGAATCCCCGAAAACGCTGTGCTGTGCAGGGAATGTCTGATAATTAAAAAAAAATTAACCTATAGAAACCGATCTTTGTGTCACCCCAGTTTTGGTAAACGAAGGAGCGAACTAGACCGGCCACACTTCCGACCATTCTCTGCTGCCGTGTTCATGCGAGTCTCTCATGCAGCATTTCCTGCTTTGCCTTCGTGCTTTTTTATTTTTTTAAGTTTATTTCTTTATTTTGAGAGAGAGAGAGAGCATGAGCAGGGGAAAAGAGAGAGGGAAAGTGAGAGAATCCCAAGCAGGCCTCCTGCTGTCAGTGCAGAGCCAGACACGGGGCTCAAACCCACGAACCGCAAGATCATGACCTGAATGGAGATGGAGTTAGATGCTCAACCGACTGAGCCGCCCACACAGCCCAGCCTTCACTCCTGATGCGTGGATGTGTTAGGACCATCGAAGGCGGCTTCGCTCCGCCAAGAGGTTTGACCGAGTGCGAGGGAAAATTGCAGGAAACCTCGACCTCGTTGTCGGAGTCCAGATTGACGCTCTCTGGTCACCGAGTCTGGGAGGCAGAAACCTGGATGTGTTTCAGGAACATGAGGGGTGCCCAGCACCTGGTAGAT
This sequence comes from Mungos mungo, assembly GCA_004023785.1. Lineage (NCBI taxonomy): Eukaryota > Metazoa > Chordata > Mammalia > Carnivora > Herpestidae > Mungos > Mungos mungo. The sequence continues at coordinate 2,526 of PISW01012710.1, read as the reverse complement.
GCTTGATAAATTTTGTTCATCTGGTCAGAGTGGAGCCTGAGAAAACGGAAAGATTAAAGCTGATGAACAGCCCTGGGTCGTGGGTTAATCACCTGCTGTAATTACAGGGGTGCCTCTGGGGATCGGGGAAGTGATGTCTGCGCATGTGTGTTGGGGGGGGTCCCTGTCCCTTCCCTTCCTTGCTGCTCCTCTCAGCAGCCCACCCGCCTTGCTCTTCCTCTTTGCGTGCTCTCGGGCTCTCACCCCAGTACCTTCACCCTTGCTCTATCCCGAGGCATCCTGGATTTGTCTCACCATTTTCCTGTTTGGGAGGAGATAGGAGAGAGTATAAGATGCTCAAGTGTAAGGAGGGCAACGTGCCAACTTGAGATGAGTCAGCAACGCAAGCAGTTGTGAATGTGTAAGACAATGAAGACCGTATTTACTTTACAGCAGTTGAACTTAACAGCCAGAACCCACTCTTGGGGGTGGGGCCTCAGAGAGGCCTTGAGAACAGGGGTCTCCAGGCCCACCCTGCATCTGCCTTGACAAAAATGTTGTTACTGAAGGTGAAAATATTCTGGTATACCTAAAAGTTATGCTTTAAAAACTGGAATCCCAAAATGTTAGATGTCTCAGATCCAAATCTCCTATGCTGTAGTATTTCATCTTCTAAGAAACACTGTCAAAGACTGTATACAATTATTTCTACATATGGTAGAAACATCTGGGGGAGGGACCTGGAAGATAAGATTTTTAAGATGGCGGGAGAACAAGCCGAAAGCTGATGGGGAGGAGGAGAGGGAAGTGGGTGATGGGCATGGGCATGGAGGAGGGCACTTGTTGGGATGAACAGTGGGTGTTGTATGGAAACCAATTTGACAATGAATTATATTAAACAAAAAAGATTTTAAGATGGCGGACACACGTGAGCTGACAGGTTCTTACGTGGTGGTAGAGTCCTCTCCTGCTCTCGATGGGTATCTGAATTGGGGGCCAACGTGCTTTTTCTTGGAAGGGCCAGATAGAAAAGAGCTTAGGCTCAGTGGGAGTCGCTGAGGTAGCACAGAGGACAGGCTGGGCGTGGCCGTCCGCAGGTGGCCCACGGGCCCCAGTGTGCCACCCCCGGAGAGCATAAGCCACTGATTCTCTACAGCATGTATATTTAGAACTGGGAGTGCCAGTATGATTTGGTCATGATTTTCAGATTAAACTGTTACAAGGAGCTGCTGGTTAATCAATGGCAGACAGGAATTGAGCCAGTATTGACTTCTTGGGCATGGAGGAGAGGGTTTCTAGATACAGCATGAGCTCTCCCCACCCCTTCAAGGGGCACCATGCTTACAGTAGAGCTTGTGGAACTTTTAGAGAGGCACTGTGGATTTTAAAGTCTACAAGTGACGACAACTGTAAAAATGGGTTCTTTTTTTTGTCCTAGACAAAATGATTCTCACTGCCTCGTATATAAATGCATGAAGAATAAAGTTGAGTTTATATGTGTATGTACAAGCACCTATACAGTCATGTGATTTAAATTAGCATCTTGCAATTAAAATATTGCATCTTTTCTCCACGGAATATTTTTTAGACTTAGGACCTTAGTGCAAGTAATGTTTAATAAGGAATCTGCAATGTGTAACTCCCCAGTAAATTATTAAAAGAACTAGCATTTCTAGTGTCTAATATAAACACAGGTGATATAAAATATGCCTCCCGTCTTAGCGAGCATGCGCGGGCGTTCCTTGGGGCGTGCAGAGAGGAACGGGTAGGAAATGTTTCAAGGGAGGTTTGCATTTCTTCCCTTCCTTGTTCAAGGTACACTATTGTGCTTCCCTTTTGAAAAACTCATTATTGTTTCCAGTCTGTTATTTTAGATGCTTGAAATGAAGCATTCATGGTGAGAAAATAGAGAAGCATTTGAAAAAAATGCTACATTTCAAGTTTGGAAAGTCAAAATGGGTGAATCTTAAAACTTGATAACAGTTTCTTCTTTCTTTTTTTTCTCTTTCCTTCCTTGCTTCCTTGCTTCCTTCCTTCCTTCCTTTCGCTAGTGAGAAAATGGTAGTGTTGAGTGTATAATCTCCATCTCTGACTTGTGGACTCTTGGGAATTCATTGTGAACCGTGGTTTTAATTTTGTCGAAGTGATTTTAAATTGTATCTAGACTGTCTAGATCATAAAAGATAAGTTTGCAAATTCCTTTCTTCCAGAATGGATCACTGGCTCCTCGTAGTGTGATTTTATTTTGTTATTTAATACAGAGTCAAACCATGCCGTCTTAGAGATGAGGTTTGAATGACTAGTGAGATCATATAGGTCAGGAGCTTTTGCTTGCCTTCACACTGCTTCTCGGCCTGGAATGTCAGAGTCTTATATTTGAAACTATTCTTTCTCTGGAACCATCTGTCCTAGCTGGTGGCTCCACCAACTACCTAGGCATCCGAGCTAGGGACCCGGGAGTTATCCCTGGTTCTGATCCCTCCCCACCCCCAGCCTGGTCTCAGTGTTCTTGCAGGGGACGTCCCCGGTGGTGTTCACATCTGCCTG
>PISW01012709.1:0-30998 GCA_004023785.1 Mungos mungo | reverse complement strand
AAACCCATGAATTGTGAGATCATGACCTGAGCCAAGATCCAGAGTCACCACTTAACCAACTGAGCCATCCAGGGGTCCTTATAGTTAGAGATTAATCTTAGCAGTGTGCTGTGTTTTATCCTCATCTTTTTCATTTTGACATGTGTAAAATTGTAATATGTAATATTATTACATAAAATAATGCTGTATCTTACATTCAATAGGGCCTTATATTCAATGAAATATGGTAATAATGTATGACAAAATGAAGTCAGAAGATTACATACAATGTGATGCTCTTGTATAAAGTTGAAACAACTAAAACTAAGCAATTTTTAAATTTTTTTATGTTTATATTTGAGAGGGCGAGAGAGAGAGAACGGGAAGGGGAGGGGCAAAGAGAAAAGGAGACACAGAGTACCTAAAGCAGGCTCCAGGCTCTGAGCTGTCAGCATAGCTCAGGACCATGGGATCATGACTTGAGCCGAAGTCTGACGCTTAACTAGCTGAGCTACCCAGGTACCTTCTAAGCAATTTTTACTTGCACATACATATATATGATAATACTATATATATATGAGTGAATAATTTTTTTAAGTGTCAGATTGAGGGACCCCTGGGTGGCTCAGTAGGTTGAATGTCTGACTCTTGATTTCAACTCAGGTCATGACCTTGCCGTTCCAGAGTTTGAGCCCCATGTGGGGTTCTGCACTGATGATGCGCACCTACTTGGGATTCTCTCTCTCTCTTTCTCTCTCTTTCTGCCCCTCCCATGTTTGTGTTGGCGTGCTCACTCTCTCAAAATATTTTTAAAAAATTTTTAAAAGTAAAACTTGGCTGATTCATACTTTACTTGAGTATATGTGTTTAAACTATCTTCTGACATTGAATGTTGTTGAATAATGTGATATCAGCCTGATTTTCTTTCTATTTTTTATTCTTTAAATGATCCTTTTGCTTGGGTTTCCAAATGATTTCTACCTTAAAAGTTATGATTTTACTAAAATGCACCTGTGTTGTTGGTATGGTACCAACTTTTCATGTTACACAGTGTGTCCTTTCAATATATAGACTTAAATTTTATATTACAGGAATCTTTTCTATAATTATATTTTTAAATGTGTATTCCATTCCACTGTTTTGACTCTCTTCTGTTGGATTCTATGCCTGTCTTCAATATCTATGATCTTGTTTCCAATTTCTTTGATCCCTTTTTCTGTTTTGGTTTTATTTTGCTTCCTCTCCCCTTTTCATTCTCATCTATCTTTTACTGTGCATTTCATAATATCTGTTTCCCCCTGCGCTTTTAAATAATTTATTCTTTATATTTTATTTTGTTTTTTGCTTTCCTTCCTGAGTCCTACATCTTTCTCTTCCTGTTATCTATCGTACCATTAACATCTAATGTCCCTTCTCTCAATTCTGTTTGTTCTTTGCGCTCTATCTTCATAAATGTAAATTTATTTGAATGCAAATCTTATCTGCTCTGTGGCAATGCTTTTTGATGGATTTTAATTTTTATAGGAAAGGTTTGCTATATTTTTCCGTATTCTTATTGTATACAATTTTAAAAATAGATGTACTATCATTTATTTTTGTAATGCATATTTGATGAGTTTGTATTGTACTTTCCTGGACTAGCTAGTAGCATGTGATTAGGCAAGTGTGAGTGGATAGAAGAAGGGGTTACCTCCTCTAGTGAAAGATTTTTCTTTATGTATCTCATGACATTTTCCATCCCACCCCTTTCTCACCTTCTCTTGTGTTAAATGGACTCATTCTGCCATGCCATTTTAATTCCTTTGCTCTTTTTACTATATATATTTTTGAATTATTTTCTTATCAGTTACGCTGGGTATTACAATAAGCATCTTAATATAAAACAATCTAGTTTAAAATAATACTGGGCATTGTATGGAAAACAAGTTGACAATAAAATATTAAGGGGAAAAAATAAAAAATAAAATAATACTAAATTCCTATAATATATATTCTTCCACATAGCTCTTTCCTCTCCCCTCCTTGTGTAGTTATTGCGTATAATTATTATATCGAGTACATCTTTATATATCATAAATATATCAATATGGCTGTATCTTTAGTATGTTATGCAGTTGTCTTTTATATCAATCAAAAGGACAAATAATAAAAAATATATTTATATTCTATATTTACCTATATGTGGTAGGCAGAATAATGTCTCCTCACAGATGTTCTTATCATATCTTTGAAAGCTGTGATTATGTTAGGTTACATGGTAAAGAGGAATTAAGGTTCTGGAAAGAATGAATGCTCACCAGCAGACTTTTAAGATTGGGGAGGTTATGCTGCATTAGTGAGATGAATACAGTGTAATCAGTATTTTTTAAATAGAAGAAGCAGAAGAAGAGGTCAGAGGAATATGATATGAGAAAGTTTCAACCCACCATTTCTGACTTTGAAGATCTAGGAAGGGAGCCATGATTCAATGGATACAAGAGCATCTAGAATCTGGAAAAGGGAATTTGGTGAATTTTCCCTAGAGCTTATCAGAAGAGAGTGCAGATCTGCTGACACCGTGATTTTAGGCCAGTGAAACCTATGGTAGACTTCTAAACTTGGAAATCATGAGTTAATACATGTGCATTGTTTTAGGCCACTAAGTTTTGGTAATTTTTTTTACAGTAGCCATAGGATACTAACCCACTATGTGATGACCTTTGCTGGTGCTCTTCATTTCCTCATGAGGATGTCAGGTTCTGTCTATTATCCTTTCTTTTCAGCCAGAAAATTGTCTTTTAGAAGTTGTTATAGAGTCATAATTGCTACCAACAAATTCCTTTAGTCTTTTTAAGACATGGGTATCTCTTTATTTCACCTTCATTTTTGGATAGTTTTGCTGGAAATATCATTTTTATTTGATTTTTTTTTTTTTTTTTTTTTTTTTTTTTTTTTTTTTTTTTTTTGAAATTTTTTTTTTTTTTTTTTTTTTTTTTTTTTTTTTTTTTTTTTTTTACTTTTAACACTTTGAATATGTTATCCTGCTACCTTCTAGTCTCCATTACTTCTGATGAAGTCAACTGTTCATCTTATGGGGCTTTCTTTGTGGTGATTTGTGGTTTTTCTCTTTGTCCAAAAATTTCTTCTTGTCTTTTGGCAGTTTCAATATGATGTGGCTAGGTGTGGATCTGTTTAAATTTATCCCACCTAGAGTTTGTTGAGCTGCTTTGTTTTGTAGATAAATGTTTTAATCAAATGTGGGAAGTGTTCAGTCTTTACTACCTCAAATACTTTTTCTGCCCCTTTTGCTTTTTTTTTTCTTTAAATATGGCACCTCTGTGTATGCCTCCCTGTACTTCATCTGTTCATCTGTTTTTGCACTCCTTCGGATGCTTCACCCAATGCTGAATGATCCCTTCCTTTTTAGGTAGTGTGCATTGATTGCTACTTTTGATATTTACTACTATGGATGTCCCTGGGCATCTTTCACCTTTCTCTCTCTTTCCTAGCACTTGAAACCTATTCAAATGTGGTTCTGTCCACAGCAGGTGTCCTTCAGAATGCAGTCCTGCCCCCCCCCCCCCGGAAAATACCTGTTGTTGATGATTTCTGAGGACTGTTGCTGCTACATCTCTCTATGCTCTATTATTCTCATTTCTGCCTTTTGCCTAGACTTCTAAAGAATTCTGCTGAACTCAGCTGCTTTTGAAAACACTTCCGTTAAATTTAAGAATTTTCTGTTTCCTAGTTTCATGAAAATTGGGTTTGTGACTTTAAAAAACTATTTCTCCCTCTGGTTTTCAAAAGAGGCCATGGGAAGATTTATAATAAACTACCACCATATTTTATATCAAATGTCCTTAAAATATGTGTAAAAATTTCTAGCGTATTTTCAAAATCTATGTAAAGTATTCAGAAGAAAGACAAAAACAAAGAACAAAAACAAAGCTGGTCCTGAGTTTCAGTCAGGTACTGTGACTGTTGTTTATTTCACTGGGTGGCTTTTAAGGGGCTTGGGGGTCAGAATGATGTTACAGGCAGTTGGTCACATGTCTAAGGTGAATTTTGAACAGGATTGGGGAAACAGCTAAGCAGGGCCAAAATTAAATATAAGAATTTTATAATTTCTCAGTGATATCTCAAGGTAATCTTGGGGAAAGTAGTCCCAAGAGAGAATCTCAAGGAAGCTCCTCGCTGGCAGCACAGAGCCCAACATGGGCTCATATCGTGAGATCATGATCTGAACCAAAATCAAGACGTTCCTGTACCACCTCTTTATCAATTTATCTAGAATGGACACTTGGGTTGCTTCCATATCCTGGCTATACCAAATAGGACTGAAATGTACACAGGAGGGCATATATCTTTTCAAATTAGAGTTTTCTAATTCTTTGGGTGAATTTTTAGTATAGGAATGAATGGATCATATGGTGATTCTATTTTTAATCTGAGGAAACTCCATACTGTTTCCCACAGTGACTGCACCAGTTTGCATCCCACCAACAGTGCATTGAGGTTCCTTTTTCTCCACATCCTCATCAACACTTGCTGTTTCTTGTGTTCTTGATTTTAGCCATTCTGACACCTGTGAAGCAATGTCTCATTATGATTTTAATCTGCATTTCCCTGATGACAATGAGTGATGTTGAGCATCTTGTCATGTGACTGTTGGCCATCTGGATGTCTTCTTTGGAGAAATGTCTCTTCATGTCTTCTGTGCATGTCTTTCGATTGGATAACCTGTTATTTAGATGTTGAATTATATAAGCTCATTATATATTTTGGATACTAACCACTTGTGGGATATATCCTTTGCAAATATGATCTCCTATTCAGTAGATTGTCTTTTGTTTTATTAATGGTTTCTTATGCTGTGCAAAAAACCTTTCTATTTTGGTGTAGTCCCAATAGTTTTTGTTGCATTTTGTTTCCCTTTCCATAGAAGACATATCTAGAAAAATGGTTCTACTGAAGATGTTAGAGAAATTACTAATTTGTCTCTCTTCTAGGACTGTTATAGTTCCAGGTCTCACATGTAGGTCTTTAATCTTTTTTTTTATACCACACACAAAGACATAAAGCTTTTAAAAAGTAGTCCAATTTCCCCAATAGCATTTGTTGAAGAGACTGTCTTTTTTCCATTGCATATTCTTGCCTCCTTGGTCATAGACTGATTGACCATGTAATTACAGTTTATTTCATAGTTTATTTCTGGGCTCTCTTTTCTGTCCCATTGATCTATGTGTCTGTTTTTGTGCCAGTATCACCCATTTAGATTACTATAGCTTGTAGTATATTTGAAATCTAGAATTTGAAATCCAGCTCTTTTTCTTTTTTCTCAAGATTGCTTTGGCTATTTGGGGTCTTTTGTGGTTGCATACAAATTTTAGGATTATTTATTCTAGTTCTATTGAAATACTATTGGTATTTTGATAGAGATTACATTAAATCTGTAATTGAATTACTTTGGATACTATAGACATTTTAACTATATTAATTCTTCCAGTTCATAAACATGGCATATTTTTCCATTTATTTGTGTCTTCAGTTTCTTTTATCACTTATACTTTTCAGAATTGATTATACTCTGGTTTCTCTTCAGATCATACAAATCTTTCGCCTTTTACTTTTCAGAATTGATTGACTGGCAGATATTGAACCACTCTGTATTTCAGAAATAAATCCCAGTCAATCAATGTATTGTTGGATTCAGTTTGCTGATATTTTGTTGAGGACTTTTATTTACCTACATTCATCACAGATATTGGCCTGTAGTGTCTATTTTGTAGTATCTTTATCTGGTTTTGATGTCAAGGTAATGTGAGTAGTATAAAAATAAATTTGGAAGCTTTCCTTCCTGTTTTATTTTTTGGAATGGTTTTAGAAGAGGAGGTATTAACTCTTCTTTAAATACTTGGTAGAATTCACCTGTGAGGTCATCTGGTCCTGACTTTTTGTTTGTTAGGAGTTCTTTGCTGATTCAATTTCATTGTTGGTAATCAGTCTGTTCAAGTTTTCTATTTCTTCCTGATTCAGTTTGGGAGATTATATGTTTCTAGGAATTTATCTATTTCTTCTAAGTTGTCTAATTTGGTGGCATATGATTTTTCATATTCTCTTACAATCTTTTCTATTTCTGTGGTGTTAGTTGTTATTACTCCTTTCATTTCAGATTTTAAAAAAAGTTTTTGACATGTATTTATTATCGAGAAACAGAGAGCATGAGGAGGAGGGGCAGAGAGAAGGGGAGACACAGAATCTGTAGCAGGCTCCAGGCTCTGAGCTATCAGCACAGAGCCCAACATGGGGCTTGAACCCAACAAACTGCTAGATCAGGACCTGAGCTAAAGTCGGATGCTTACCCGACTGAGCCACCCAGACACCCCTTTCATTTCTGATTGAGTTTCTATTTTTTTTTAATAAGCTAGTCTAAAAGTTTATCAATTTTGTTGACCTTTTCAAAAATAAATTAAAAATTGTTTTTTAAAGAGAGAGTGAGAGTGGTAGGGGGAAGGGTGGCAGAGAGAAAGAGAGACACAGAATCAGAAGCAGGCTCCAGGCTCTGAGCTGTCAGCACAGAGACCAATGCAGGGCTTGAACTCACCAACCATAAGATCATGACCTGAGCTGAAGCTGGATGCTTAACTGATTGCCCCACCCAGGTGCCCCAATTCTGTTGATCTTTTTAAAGAACCAGCTCCTTCCTTCTACTGATTTGGGGTTTTGTTCTTTTTTTTTTTTTTCCTAGCTCTTTTAGGTTTAAGGTTAAATTGTTTGAGATTTTTCTTGCTTCTTGGGGTAGACCTGTCTTGCTATAAACTTCCCTCTTAGAACCATGTATGCTATATCTCAAAGATTTTGGACCATTGGGTTTTCACATTGTATTTTCATTTTCATTTGTCTCCATGTATTTTTTTATTTCCTTTTGATTTCTTGGTTTACCCATTTATTTAGTAGCATGTTATTTAACCTCCACATACTTGTGTTCTGTCTGGGTTTTTTCTTCTGGTTGATTTCTAATTTCGTAGTGTTGTGTTCAAAAAAGATGCATGTTATGACTTCAATCGTTTTTAATTTGAGACTTGTTTTGTGTCCTAACATGATCTGTTCTGGAAAATGTTCCATGTACACTGAAAAGAATGTATATGCTGCTGTTTCTGGGATGGAATGTTACAAATATAACTGTTAGATCCATTTGATCCAATGTGCCTTTCAAAGGTACTCTTGTTTGTTGCTCATTTTTCTGTTTGGACAACCGATCCATTGATGTCAGTGGGGTGTTAAAGTACTCTGTTATGCTATGGGTAGGGACATGGAGCCACTTTAGAAAACTCCTGTAGGGGCGCCTGGGTGGCTCAGTCGGTTAAGCCTCTGACTTTGGCTCAGGTCAGATCTCACATTCGTGGGTTTGAGCCCCGTGTCGGGCTCTGTGCTGACAGCTAGCTCAGAGCCTGGAGCCTGCTTCCGGTTCTGTGTCTCCTTTCTCTCTGACCCTTTCCCTCTCATGCTCTGTCTCCTTCTGTATCAAAAATAAACAAAAAATTAAAAAAAAAAAACTCCTGTAGATGGCAGATTAAAGGTTGCTGGTCTACAGGAGAGCACAGCTGTGGGTGCACTGTTAGCAAGGTAGGTGGGAGTGTTTGCTCTGTTTTCTGCAGATGTCTATGTATCTGTGCTGGGGTATGGAGGAGAAAAATGGTGCCTGCCAACAATTTTGTTCTTGAAGTCTCCTAAGTTTCTCTGCCCCTCCAGCACCCATTTTGAGATTAGCAAATAAATCTTTGTGTATACCCCAGATGTTTTTCAAAATACTGCTTCCAAGGACATCTTGGTGGCTCAGTCGGTTAAGCATTCAACTCTAGATTTTTGCTCTGGTCATGATCCCAAGGTCACGTGATCAAGTCCATGTTCAGTGTGGAGCCTACTTAAGATTCTCATTCTCTCTCTTTCTCTCTCTCTCCCTCTCAAATAAAAAATTTTTAAATGCTGCTTTAGGGGTGCCTGGGTGGCTCCGTCGGATGAGCATCCAACTTTGGCTCAGGTCATGATCTTCACATACACCCCAGGTGCTTTTCAAACAGCTGCTTTGTGCTGTCTTTCAGGCTAAGTTATTTAGTATGCTGGCTCTTTAAGGGCAAAAATTGTTTCCTATTGCCCTCTGGATCTCTTGGAGTTAAGCCCACTAATTTTTTTTAAAGTTTTTTGTTTTTATGTTTTTTAAATCTAAATTAGTTAACATAGGGCATAATAATGATTTCAGGAGTGGAATTTAGTGATTCATCACTTACCTACAACACCACTGCTCATCCCAACAAGTGCCCTCCTTAATGCCCACCCCTCAGCCCACCCACCCCCTCCAGCAACCCTCAGTTTGTTTTCTCTTACGGTTTGCCTCCCTCTGTTTTTCTTATTTTTCCTTCCCTTCCCCTAAGTTCATCGGTTTTGTTTCTTAAACTCCACATGTGAGTGAAATTATATGATATTTATTTTTTCTGACTTATTTTGCTTAGCATAATACACTCTAGTTCCATCCATCCATATTGTCGCAAATGGCAAGATTTCATTCTTTTTGATTGCCAAGTAATTCTCTCTCTCTCTCTGTCTAGATACACACACACACACACACACACACACACCCCACATCTTCTTCATCCATTTGTCAGTTGATGGATATTTGGGCCCTTTTCATAATTTGGTTGTTGGTAGTGCTGCTATAAACATTGGGGTGCATATGTCTCTTCGAATCAGCATTTTTGTATCCTTTGGATAAATACCTAGTATAGTAGAACCTTGGATTGTGAGTAACTTATTCTTGAAGTGTTCCACAAGATGAGCAAAGATTTCTAATAAATTTTAACTTGATAAATGAGTGATGTCTTGTAATATGAATAATACATGATGCCAAATGTAACATCACAACTGAGCCAATGGTTCTCTCTCACTGCAGGATTGTGGGTGATTGTCTCCCACACTCAGATGCTCGGTCCCAGGCCATGGTGTTTGGCAGAAATCAGTGATTTTTCAGAATTTTGGAAGGTGGCCACAACTGGCACTAGTGTATTTTTGGTCACTTCAAAGCACATGTGGACAGTTCTTTGCTTTTCCATACAAGAGTAAGCTTATGAGTGCTTTGCTTCATTTTGGCCAGGCTGCCTGCAGATATAGACCCTTTCCTCTGCTGCCTTATTGCCAGTTACAGTCAGTATCGTATATGACAAGAGTATTAACACTGTAGTGTAGCAGTGACTTTATTAGTGATAGTGAAAGTCATCCTACACAACCTCCTCTCTCTTGTCTCCCTCACACCAGCCATGAAGGTTTTCAAATGAAAGTTAATTTGTTTTTCTTTATATTTTGTATTTTCTTCATTATTAAATATTACAGTATTATAATCATTTTTATATGAATATTTTGGGGTTGTGGGATGAATCATCTAAGTTTCCATTATTTCTGATGGAGAAATTCGCTTTGATATGCAAGTGCTTTGGATTACAAGCATGTTTCTGGAATGAATTATACTTGCAAACCAAGGTTTTACTATAGTACAACTGCTGGATCTTAACAGTAATTCTAGTTTTAATTTTTTGAGGAGCATCCATACTGTCTTCCAGAGTGGCTACGCCAGTTTGCATTTCAACCAGCAGTACAAGGTGAGGATAGTTCATTGTAGTTTTAATTTGCATTTTCCGATGATGAGTGATGATGAGCCTCTTTTCATGTGTCTGTCAGCCATCTGTATGTCCTCCTTGGAGAAATGTCTCTTCATGTCTTCTACCCACTATTTAATTGGATTATTTGTTTTTTGAATGTTGAGTTTTATAACAACTTCATATATTTTGGATAATAATCGTTTATTGGTTATGCCATTTGCAAATATCTTCTCTCATTCCATTGGTTGCCTTTTAGTTTTGTTCATGGTTTCCTTCACTGTGCAGAAGCTTTAATTTTAATGTCCCAAGAGTTTATTTTTATTTTTAGGTTTCCTGAGGCAAGGGAAATATCTAGAAAAAATATTAGTATGGTTGGTATCAAAGAAGTTACTGCCTGTGTTTTGCTCTTGGATTTTTATGGTTTCAGGTTTCACATTTAGGTTTTAATCCATTTTGAATTTATTTTTGTGCATAGTGTAACTAAGTGGTCCAGTTTCACTTTTGTACATGTTGCTGTCCACTTTTCCCACCACCATTTGTTGAACAGACTATTTCCCATTGGATGTTCTTTCCTGCTTTGTCAAAGAGTAATTGGCCATATAGTTGTGGGTTTGTTTCTGGTTTTCTATATTGTTTCATCGATCTGTATGTCTATTTTTGTGCCAGTACCATACTGTTTTGATTACTACAGCTTTGTAATATAGCTTGAAGTTGAGAATTGTGATGCCTCCAGCATTGCTTTTCCTTTTCAAGATTCCTTTAGCTATTTGGGGTCTTTTCTGGTTTCATACAAATTTTAGGATTCTTTGTTCTAGCTCTGTGAAAAAAATGCTGGTGGTATTTTGATAATTTTGCATTGAATTTGTAGATTGCTTTTAAAATGTACAGACATTTTAAAAAGAGTAGTTCTTCCAATTCATATACATGACATCTTTCCATTTCTTTGTGTCATCTTCAATTTCTTTCATCAGTGTTTTATAGTTTTCAGAGTACAAGTCTTTTCCCTCTTTGAGTAAATTTATTCCTAAGTATTTTATTATTTTTGGTGCAATTGTATATGAGACTATTGTCTTAATTTCTCTTTCTGCTGTCTCATTATTGGTGTAAAGAAATGTAACATATTTCTGTACATTAATTTTGTATCCTACAACTTTACTGAATTCATTATCAATTCTAGCAGTTTTTCATGGAATCTGTGAGGTTTTCTATATACAGTATTATGTTACTTGCAAATAGTGACAGTTTTGTTTCTTCTTTAATGATTTGGATGCCCTTTATTCGTTTTTCTTGTCTGATTACTGTGGCTAAGACTTCCAGTACTATGTTAATTAAAAGTGGTGAGTGTGGACATTGTTTTGTTCCTCACCTTAGGGGGAAAGCTCTGTTTTTCCCCATTAAGGATGATGTTAACTGTGTTTTTCAGGTAGGACCTTTATTATTTATTTATTTACTTATAACATTTATTTACCTTTGAGAGACAGAGTGGGAGTGGGAGAGGGGCAGAAAGAGAGAGGGAGACACAGAATCTAAAGCAGGCTTCAGGCTCTGAGCCGTCAGCACATAACCTGACATGGGGCTCAAACTTCTGGACTGTGAGATCATGACCTGAGCTGAAGTGAGATGCTTAACTGACTGAGCGACCCAACCACCCCTCAAGTAAGATCTTTATTATGTTGAGGCATGTTCCCTCTAAACTTACTTTGTCGAGAATTTTTATCATAAACAGATGTTGTAGAATGTAAAATGGTGCAGCCACTATGGAAATAGTATGATGTTCTTCAAATAATTAAAACAAGAGTTACCATATGATCCAGCAATCCTATTTCTGGGCATATATCCAAAAGAATTAAAAGCAAGGTCTTAAAGAACTTATCTGTACACCCATGTTCATAGCAGCATTATTTGCAATAGTCATGTGGCAGAATGAATAAAGAAGACGTGGTATATGCATAAAATGAAATCTTATTTAGCCTTAAAAGGAAGGGAATCCTGTCATATGCTACTTGGTAACATGGATAAAATATGGGTGAAACTTGAGTACATTTTGCGAAGTGAAATAAGCCAGTCACAAAAAGTAGAGTATGATTCCACTTATATGAGATATCTAAAACCGTCAAATTCTAGAAGTAGAATTGTGGTTGCCAGGGCCTGGAAGGAAAGGAACAAGGGAGTTGAGTGGCCCCAGAGTTTCAATTTTACCAAATGAAAAAGTTCTAGAGCTCCATGTACAACAATGAGACTATAGTTAACATTACTGTAATACACACTTAACAAAAAATGGTTAAGTTAGTGATATGTTATAATTTTTAAAACCTGCAGGGAGGGTGCCTGGGTGGGTCAGTTGGTTGAGCATCTGGCTTTGGCTCAGGTCATGATCTCACGGTTTGTGGGTTCGAGCTCCACATTAGGCTCTGTGCTGACAGCTAGCTCAAAGCCTGGAGCCTGCTTCAGATTCTGCATTTCCCTCTCTCTCTCTGACCGTCCCCTGCTTGCACTGTCTCTGTCTCTCAAAAATAATTTTAAAAATGAATTAAAAAAGAAACTTGGGATGCCTAGGTGTCTCAGTCGGTTAAGGGCCCAACTCTCCATTTGGGCTTGGGTCATGATGTCACCATTCATGGGATTGAATCCTGCATAGAGCTCCACGCTGACATCATGGAGCCTGCTTGGGATTTTCTCTCTCTACCTCTACCCCATGTGCCCTCTCTCTCAAAATAAACTTAAAGGTGTTTTGTTTTGTTTTTAAGAAATTGTTGTGCATTAAATTAAGGAGAACAAGGAGAAAGGCAGAAAGTCCCTGAAAGTCCTGCAATAAATCGAAGGGTTTCCCACAACACATGGTTGACAGCACCAGCCTGAGCTGTGTGGGTCTGGATTTTGACTCCAACACTCACAAGCTGGGGAACATTGTCATGTTACCTAACTCTCTGAGCCTCAATTTCCTCATGCATAAAATGGGTTAATACCAACATACATCTTCACAGTTGTTAGGCAGCTTAACTTAACATGTAGCAGGCTTAGGGACATGCCTGCCATAGTAAGAATTTAATAAAGGTTAGATGCTATTCTTAGAACATCAACAGCTCGAGAGATTACAGACTGTAGTATTAGATAGGCTGTTCCAAGAACAAATGTATTCTATATATAATGAAAGTATAGAAGAATGCTGAACTTAACACCATTCCTGAAATGCAATTCATTGACTTAAGTGATCTAAATACAGTCTGATAAAATAAAAACTTAGAGAAAATGTTAAAATCAGAAGAAACACTATTTTCACTATTTTGTAAGTATTTTATAAAGAATTATATAAAAATTTTCTATTTTAAAAACTTTCAGAGAACACCTCTGTGGCTCAGTCAGTTAAACAATCAACTGTAAACATCGAGCCTTGCGTCGGGCTCTGCACTAACGGCATGGAGCCTGCTTGGGATTCTCTTTCTCCTCTCTGTCTCTCTGTCTCTCTCTCTGACCTGCCCCCCACATGCTTGCTCTCTCGTTCTCTCTCCCTCAAAAAATAAACTAAAAAAAATAACTTATAGGAAAGGGAAAAAAGTGTAAGGAAAGTAAAACTTCTTTTTTATACTATAAGTTCTGTGACCGGGCCTAAGACAGATTAGCAGGAGAAAGACATACAAATTTATAATTGTGATGTGTACATGGGAATCTTCAGCAGGGAAATGAAGACCCAAGGATGGCTTGAGGCCCCAAAACTTCTATACCTTTCTACACAAAAAATAGTAAATTGTGGCGGTGTGCCTGACTGGATATGATAAAACGGGCTAGTAACAATAAATGCTGGGATAGTAACTAATAAATATATGGGGAAACTAATGAAAAAATCAGGGTTATTTTAGTAGGTTTGTGGAAGTCCACTTTAGCATCTACTCCCAATCTCTGCCTATAAGAATGCTCTTCCCAAGGCACCTGGGTGGTTCAGTCAATTGAATGGCCAGGTCTTGATTGTGGATCAGGTCATGATCCCAGGGTGGTGAGATGGAGCCCTCCATCAGCCTCCATGCTCAGCCTAAGATTCTCTGTCTGTCTGTCTCTCTCTCTCTCTCTCTCCCTCCCTCCCTCTCTTTCTCCCTCCCTCCTTCTCCCTCTGTCCCTCTCCCCTCTCTCAAATATACCCTCTTTTTTCTAAAATAAAGTTTAAAAAGAATATTCTTCTCTTCCCAGTGCAGAGAAGGCACCTTTCTAGTGGGTAAATCTTGTGTTCCACTTTCAGGGGGAGAGAGGGGGAGGGCAGAGAGCTTTCCACATTTGCTGTTTCTCAAGTGCCTTTAGCTCAAAATAATCCATGTGCCAAAGTGGAATATTTTGGGGTGAAAGGTTCTGAAACCCTTAAGAAGAAACTGTGATACTGATCTTTCCATTATTTGATAGTGTATCAAACTGTTATCTAATTAATGTAAGCAGTTTGATACAGATGAAAGGACAGCCAGATTAATGGGTTAGAAGTCCTGTCCCACCCAGACAGCACCCCTACCACCTTCTCCTCCTTTCCAAACAGAAACTAGAATATGCAAGAACTTAAGTCAGTAAAAGTTACATTACAGATCAGTAGGAAAAGGAAGAGCTAGTCCCTGAATGTTTCTCGGGCAAGTGGCTAATATTTGGGAAAGAAAAATTGGACTTTTGTATCTCCTTACAGACTAAACTTCAGCTAGATCAAAGACTTCAGTGTAAAAGTATAAAATCACATGACCCCTAGAGGGAAATGTAGGTGTGTATTTATCTGATCTAGGGGTAGAGAAGTTTTTCTTCTCAAGTATAAAAGCAAATAGAATTAAAGACTGACATCTTTAACCAAGTAAAGATAATGCTGGAAAGAACACAGACTTTCTGTATGGAAGCTAAGCAGTTTGGATCTGCAATTACACTTCAAGAAAAATGCATCCTAACAAATTAGCAAACATTTGTGTTGAAGGATATTAACTGACATGTTATCCGTAATAGTAAGGATTTCCAAGTAACATATATGTCCCATAATTAGGGGAATATTTAAATTGTTGCCTCCATGTTTTATACCCATTCTGGACAAATCAGGAAGGGGCAATCAAAGCATATTTAGAAATATAACTGTAAATACTATAATAGGTCAAAAGAAAGTTGCATATGGTTGCTCCAGACAAGAATTATAAAAGTTAGCTAATAAGAATTAGTGTAAATTAGGATTTTTTTAGTAATTTTATGTTTTGAAATGCTAAGTGACTTCTAACCAATTTACATGTGTTAACTTCATACAAAAATACAGGAATAATAGAATCCAACTGTTGTACAATTTTAACCTAAAAAAGTCATTAGAGTTTTTTTTTCCTTAAGTGTCCAACTCTTGATTTCAGCTCAGGTCATGATCTCATGGTTTGTCAGATTGAGCCCCATGCCAGGCTCTACACTGACAGCACAGAGCCTTCATTGGATTCTCTCTCTCTCCTCTCTGACCCTCTCCCTAATCTCAATCTCAATCTCTCTCTCTCTCTCCCCCTCCCTCCCTCCCTCGACATAAATACATTAATTAATTAATTAATTAATTAATTTAAAAATAAACTGAGCACGTGGGTGGCTCAGTTGTTTAAGCCTCCACCTTTGGCTCAGGTCATGATCTCATGGTTTATGAGTTCAAGCTCTGCATCAGGCCCTGTGCTGACAGCTCAGAGCCTGGAGTCTGATTTGAATTCTGTGTCTCCCTCTCTCTCTGCCCCTCCCCTGCTCGCTCACTCTCTCTCTCTCTCTCTCTCTCAAAAATAAACATTAAAAATTAGAAATAAAAATAAAATAAAAAATCAAAATAAAACTTAAAGGCCTGGAAATGAAAAAAAGACCCAAATTACCAAGGGTTCATTGTGGTTTTTCACTAGATGGTGAATTTACAAGTGATTTTTATTTTATTCTTAGCATTTTTCTTTATTCCTGAATTTTCAACAGTGAATATAAAGATCTCTTATAATCCAGAAAACTAATTTAAATTAGGCTACTAATATTAATATAAAGTAAAATAGTGCTCCGCTGTGAATAATACAAATTTGATTATTTTACATAAAATCTGATCTGTATCCATTTCTGCCCCCAAGTATGAATATTTCAGGCACTGTAAGTTTTTCTTGACTTTTGTTAACTTGACTGGAACATTATGGGCTTCCAAATGATCTAACAATCAGCTAATTATGTGCTATTAGTCTAGATGTCCATTCTGATACATTGAAAGCTTCTCGGGTTATTGCTTGCCGGAGTCCAGCTCCAGCAGGTTCAGGATTCCCTGAAGGATGGATGGTGTCGGCACAAGAGAGATGAGAGTTGGCAAAAGTGGGGGGGGGGGGGAATGAGAGAGCCACGAGTTTCCTTCTGATCACCAGGCAGACATCTCTGCTCTTCAGGCAGGCATCTCTGCACTGACCTGAGAGTCAGCTTTATTTATTGAAAAAAATGTATAGGGTACAAAACAGAAGTGGCAATTGCCTTAGACAATGATTTCTGATGACAAATTCTTCGGTATGTAAAAATTGCCCAGAACATAGTTTGGTAGAAGACTCATGCATAATCTTTATCAATAGTGATTGATGTAGGTGATTTCAATGCTTATGACATGGGGAAGGCAGGGACCTTTAGCATTCAAATACAAGGCAATGTGTTTAGCATTGTAAAGGCAAAGGTTAGTTCTTTGTGAGCAGGGGTCAATAGCCTGTTTTCTTGAGGGGAAATAAAACAGGTTTCTCAGGAAATGTAATATTTGCTCCCATAAACACAAAAGAAAATTTCCTATAATAAGTTCCTTCACAAGGTACAATTAGCATATCTTTAGGATAAAGGGATGAGTCATTCCTGATACCAGTCAACAAGGTGCCCTGGGGGTTGGTGCTCAAGCAAAAATAATTGAGTGGGGGGTAGACATTGCTCGCCATTGGATGTCAGGAGCCTTGCCAACCCGCCTTACCTCAAAAGGAGATTTCTCAACTTTAGTGATTCAGAAATGGCTTCCAGTAATTGCTCACTCAACCAAGTATTAAATGAAAACTTTTTATTGAGACTACTGACTTAACATGTCAGTTTCAAGTGTACAACATAATGATTTGATATATATTGATGTGATTACATCAGTCTAGTTAACATTCATCGCCACACATAATTACAAGGTTTTCTTGTAATGAGTACTTTTAAAATCTACTTTCTTAGCAACTTTCAAATATATAATACTGTAATATTAACTATAGTCATCATGCTGTCCATTACATCCCCAGTTAGAGCTGAACATTTGTACTTTTTGGCCAACTTTACCATTTCACCCACTCCCCAACCCTGCCTCTGGCAACCACCAATGAATCTATGAGCATGATTTTGTTTTGTTAGATTCCACAGATCATACAGGATTTGTCTTCCTCTGATTTATTTCACTTAGCATAATGCCCTCAAGGCACATCCATATTGTCACAAAGGGCAAGATTTCCTTCTTTTTATGGCTGAATAATCTGTGTGTGTGTGTGTGTGTGTGTGTGTGTGTGTGTGTGTGTGTGTACACACATACACCACATTTTCTCAATCCATTCATCCGTTGATGGACACTTACGTGGTTCCCATGTCTTGGCTGTTGTAAATAATGCTATAAAAAGGCAACCTGGGTGTCCCAATTGGTTAAGAGCCAAAGTCAGGTCATGATCTGACCCGCGTCAGGCTCTGCACTGACAGTGTGGAGACTGCTTGGGATTCTTTGCCTCCCTGTCTCTCAAGATAAATAAACTAAACAAAAACAAAAACACAACAAAAAACCTTTAAAAAGTAAAATAAATGATGCTGTAATGAGCATGGAGTTCCAGATATCATATCCAGTTAGTGTTTTCATTTTCTTCTGTTAATACTCAAGTAAAGGGGCACCTGGGTGGCTCAGCTGGTTGAGTGTCTGACTTCAGCTCAGGTCATGATCTCACATGAGTTCAAGCCCCACGTCAGGCTCTGTGCTGACAGCTGGGAGCTTGAATCCTGCTTCGGATTCTGTGTCTCCCTCTCTCTCTGCCCGTCACCAACTCGTGCCATGTCTCTCTCTGTCTCTCAAAAATGAATAAACATTAAAAAAAATACTCAAGTAAAAATATTGTTGTATCATATGTTCTATTTTTAATTTTTTAACAATTTTTATTGAGGTATGGTTGACATACAATATTAGTCTCAGGTGCACAAAATAGTGATTTGACAATTGTATACATTATTCAATGCTCGCCATGATAAGTGTGGTTGCAATCTGTTACCATACAAAGTTATTACAATATTATTGATTATATTTCCTAAGCTGTATTTTCATCCTTGTGACTTATTTATAACAAGAAGTTTATACCTCTTTTACCCCTTCTCCTATTGTGTCCATCCTCCTCCCCCTTTTCCTTTAACAATCTCCAGTTCTCTTTATTTATGGATCTATTTCTGTTTGTTGTGTTTTATAACTTTCAAATGTAAGTGAAATAATTCAGTATTTGTATTTTCCCTCTGACTTATTTCACTTAGCATATTACCCTTTAGGTCCATCCATGTCATAAATGGCAAGATTTTAGGATTTTTTTTAAACAATTCTTTGTTTTTTAATGTTTATTTATTTATTGAGAGAGAGAGAAAGAGAGAGAGGGAGGGAGGCAGGCAGAGTGTGAGGGAGAGAGAATCCTAAGCAGGGCCTTGATCTCCTGAACCATGGGCTGAAATCAAGAGTTGATGCTTGACTGACTGAGCCACCCAGGCACCTCAAGATTTCAGTTTTTATGACTGAATAATCTTCCACTCTGTGTGTGTGTGTGTGTGTGTGTGTGTGTGTGTGTACCACATCTTCTATATCAATTCATCTGTCAATGATGGGAATGTTGTTCCCATATCTTGGCTATTGTAAATAATGCTGCAATAAACATAGAAGTGATCTATCTTTTTGAATTAGCATTTTCATTTTCTTTAGGTAAATACCCAGCAGTGGAATTACTAGATCTATTTTTAATTTTCTAAGAAACTTCCATGCTGTCTTCCATAGTGGCTGTATCAATTTGAATTCCTACCAACAGTGTACAAATGTTTCCTTTTCTCCACATCGTCATCAACGCTTATTTCTTGTGTTTTTTATTTTAGCCCTTCTGACAGGTGTGAAGTGACATCTTGGTATGGGTTTCATTTACATTTCCTCATTGATTAGTGATGATGAGTACACTTTCATGTATGGATTGGGCAACTGCATATCTTCTTGGAAAAGTATTTTTTCAGATATGCTGCCCATTTATTAAATTGGATTGTTTGTGGAGGTTTTTTTGCTATTAAATTATGTGTTCTTCATATATTTTATATATTTACCTCTTATTCAATATATACTTTTGCATATATTTCTCCCAATCAGTAGGTTTCCTTATTTTCTTGTTGGCTTCCCTTACTGTGCAGAAACTTTTTAGAATGATATATATTATGTTCAAGTCTATAATCCATTTCAGGTTCATTTTTGTTAAGAAAGTAAGACAGGGTCCAGTTTCATTCTTCTACATGTGGCTGTCCTGTTTTTTCAATACCATTTATTTAAGGGATTATCCTTTCTCCATTGTATATTCTTGGCTCCTTTGTCATCAGTTAATTGACTGTATGTCCATGGATTTATGTCTGGGCTCTCTACAGTATTTGATTAATCTCTGTGTCTGTTTTTATGCCAATACCGTACTTCTCTGATTATTATAGCTTTGCAATACAGTTTGACATTGGGAAGCATGATATTCTTTGTTATTCTTTCTCCAGATTGCTTGGCTATTCGGGGTCTTTTGTGATTCCATACAAATTTAGAATTGTTTATTTTATTTCTGTGAAAAAAACGCACTGGAATTTTAGTAGGGATTGCATTAGATATATAATTGAATTGCTTTGGGTGGCATGAACATCTTAATAATATTAATTCTTCCAATCCATAAGCATGGCATATTTTTCCATTTATTTGTGTCTTCAGTTTCTTTCAACACTGTCTTATACTTAGTGTATAAACCTTTCACTTTCTTGGTTAAGTTTTCTACGCATTTTATTCTTTTTGGTGTAATTATAAGTGAGATTATTTTATGCTCTTTTTCTGATAGTTCATTATTAGTGTATAGAAATGCAATTAATTTCTGTATATTGATTTTATGTCCTGCAAATTCACTGAATTTATTAGTTCCAACAGTATCATGTATGTGCATATGTGGAATATGAGGGATTTCTGTATATAAAATCATGTCATCTGCAAGTAAAGACAATTTTACTTCTTCTTTTCTAATTCTGATGCATTTTATTTCTTTTTATTGCCTATTTTCTCTGGCTAGGACTTCCAATACTACGTTGAGTCTAAGTGGTAAGAGTGGGCACCCTCGTCTTGTTTTTGGTCTTAAAGGAAAAGCTTTCAGCTTTTGACCATTAAGTGTAATGGCAATGTGGGGTTATAATATATGGGCTTTATTATGAGATGGTACATTCCTTCTATACCCCTTTGTTGAAACTTTTTATTATGAACAAATGTTGAATTTTGTCAATTGTCCTTTCTGTATCTGTTCAGATGATCATATGATGTTTATCCTTCCTTTTGTTAATGTGATATAACACATTAATTTGTGGATGTTGAATCATCCTTGCATCCCTGGAGTAGATCACACCTCATCGTAGTGTATGTTCCTTTTAGTGTATTGTTGAATTTAGTTTGCTAATATTTTGTTGAGGATTTTTATATCTAGGTTCATCAGAGACGTAGCCTATAATTTCCTTTTCTTGTACTGTCCTTGTCTGGTTTTTGTATCCAGGTAATGATGACCTCCTAAAATAAAAGTGACCCCTCTTTTTTTTATTTTTGGAAGATTTTGAGAAGAAGTAGTATTAATTCTTCAAACGTTTGGTAGAACTGACCAGTGAAGTAATCATTGCTACTTACTAGTAATCATTCTGTTTAGATTTTGTTTCTTTCTGATTCAGTCTGGGTATGTTGTAAGTTACTAAAAATTTATTCATTTCTTTTATGTTTATTTTGTAGGGATATAATTGTTCATAATAATCTCATGATCCTTTGTATTTCTGTGGTATCAGGTTTAATGTCTTCTCTTCTATTTTTGATTTTTATTTCCTTTTTTACTTTGTTAGTCTAACTAAGGATACATCGATTTTGTTTATCTTTCCAAAAACTCAACCCCTTGTTTCGTTGATCTTTTCTGTTATCTTTTTAGATTCTTTCATTTAGTTCTTCTCTGATCTTTATTACCTTCCTGAGTTTGTTTTTCTAGTTCCTTTGAGGTGTAAAGTTGTGTTGTTTGTTTATGACATTTTTTGTTTTCCTGATGTAAGTATTTATTGCTATGACTATCCTTCTTTTCTTTTCTTTCTTTTTTTCTTTTTTTTGGTCTTTGTAGGCATATTTTATTTTTATTTTTTTATATCTTTTTTTTTAATATAACACAATTTACTTTTTTGTGACATATGCAATTCTTTTCCATCATTTACAATACAGTAGTTACAATGACATTCCGAACAGAATGACTATCCTTCTTAGAACTGTTTTTGCTGCATCTCAATTGTGGTATGTTGTACTTCCACTTTCACTTGTCTTAAGATATTTTTTAATTTCTTTTGATTTCTTCTTTGAAACATTGGTAGTTCAGAAATCTGTTTAATCTTGACATATTGTAAATTTTCCAGTTTTTTCCTCATAACTGATGTCTAGTTTTATACCATTGTGGTTGGAAAAGGTGCTTGATATGATTTTAATCTTAAATTTATTAAGATTTGTTTTGCAAAAAACAAATAAAAATAAAAAGGCTCATTTTGTGGACTTATGTGATATATTCCAGAGAATATTCTATGTGTGCTTAAGAAAAAAGTGTATTCTGTTGCTTTTGGGTGGAAAATTAAGTCCATATGGTCTAATGTGTTAAGGCAAATGTTTTCTTATTAATTTTATGTTTGGATAAGATATCAAAGTCCACTACTACTATTGTATTGCAATCTATTTCTCCTTTTAGGTCAGTTAATGTTTGCTTTATGTATTTAGCTGCACCTATGCTGGATACATAAATATTAACAGAAATTATATTCTCTTGGTTGACTGTGTCATCATTATATAGTCTTTTGTTATGAATTTTGGCTTAATGTCTATTTTGTCTGGTATAAGTATAGCTACCTCAGCTTGCTTTCTGATTTCCATTTATGTGGAATATTTCTTTTAATCCCTTCACTTTTATCTGTCACTTTTAAAAAAAATGTGTTTAATGTTTATTTATTTTTGAGAGAGCATGAGCTGTGGAGAATCAGGGAGAGAAAGGGAGACACAAAAATACAAAGCAGGTTCCAGGCTCTGTGCTGACAGCTCAGAGCCTGACGCAGGGCTTGAACTCGCAAACCATGAGATAATGACCTGCACCGAAGTTGAACACTTAACCAACTGAGCCACCCAGGTGCCCCTCAGTCTCTGTCCTTACATATGAAGTGAGTCTCTGTAGACAGTGTATAAAATTTATGGTTTTTAATCCATAACTTTAATGAAGAATTTAGTTCATTTATTATGGTATCATAATTATTGATAAGTATAATAAAAATTAATTTATTTTATTATAATGTAAATACATTTATATTTATTTCCTTGTGGTATATTTTCTCTACTGATATGCTTAGACTCCTTTCTCATGTTTTCTGTATATACTATAAAATTTTGCTATGTGGTTACCATGACGCTTACCTAAAACAACTTATAGTAATCCATTTTAGGTTAATGACAACCTAACTTTAAAAACATTCTAAAATAATAAATAAAAATATTCTAAAGCTCTACATTTCTACTACTCCAACCAAATTATATGGGTTTATTTTAATTCCAGTAAAATAACATACAGTGTTATACCAGTTTCATGTGTACAATATAGTGATTCAACAGTTCTGTACATTAGTCAGTGTTCATCATGACAAGTGTACTCTTAATCCCCTTCACTTATTTCACCCGTCTTCCCAACCACCTCCCCTCTGGTAACCACCAGTTTGTTCTCTATTATTAAGAATCTGCTTTTAAGTTTGTCTCTTTTTTTCCTTGCTCATTTTTTATGTGTTTATTTAAATTCCACATGTGAATGAAATCATATAGTCCTTCTCTAACTTATTTCACTTAGCATTATGCCCTCTAGTTTGATCCATGTTGTTGCATATGGCAAGATTCCTCTCTTTATGGCTAAGTAATATTCCATTGTATATATGTACCACATCTTTATCTGTTCATTTCTTTTTTTTTTTAATCATTTTTGAGAGAGAGAGAGAGAGGGGAGACATGGACCCCAAAATAGGTTCTAGGCTCTGAGCTGTCAGTACAGAGCCCGATGCAGTGCTTGAATTCATGAATCATGAGATCATGACCTGAACCATAGTCACTCAACTGACTGAATTACCCAGACTTCCCCATCTCTTTTTAAATATAATTTTACTTATTTTGAGAAAGAGGGAGAAAGAGAATCCCAAGGAGGCTCCACAGTATCAGTTGAGCTGGACATGAGACTGAATCTCACATACCGTGAGATCATGACTTGAGCTGAAACCAAGAGTTGAATGCTTAACCAACTGAGCCACCCAGAAGCCTCACCCATTTTTATCTTCATGAACACTTGGATTGCTTCCATATCCTATTCTAAATAAGGCTGCAGTAAATATAGAGACACATATATCTTTCTGAATCAGTGTTTTTCTACTATTGGGTAAATATCCAGTAGTGAAATTACAGGACATGATGATTCTATTTTTAATTTTTTGAAGAATCTCCATACTGTTTTGCACCACTATGCATTCCCATCAACAGTGTATGAAGGTTCCTTTTTTCTCCACATCCTGGCCAACATCTGCTGTTTTGTGTGTTGTTGATTTTAACCATTCTGATAGGTGTGAGGTAATATCTCATTGTGATTTTGATTTGCATTTTCATGATGAGTGATGTTCAGTATCTTTTCATGTGTCTGTTGGCTAACTGGATGTCTTCTTTGGAGAAATGTCTATTCATGTCTTCTGCCCATTTTTTAAAAGTAGGCTTCATGCCCACCATGGGGCCCAACACAGGGCTTGAACTCACAATCTTGAGATCAAGACTTGACCTGAGTTCAGGATCAGATGCTTAAGCAACTGAGCCACACATCTGCCCTTTTTAAAATTGGATTATTTGGGGGTTTTGCTCTTGCATTGTGTAAGCTTTTTATTTTTTTTTGGATATTAACCCATATCAGATCTATCATTTGCAAATCTCTTCTTCCATTCAATAGGTTGCCTTTTTGTTTTCTTGATTGTTTCCTTTTCCGTGCAAAAGCTTTTAATTTTTAAATAGTCCAATAGTTTATTTTTGCTTTTATTTCCCTTGCCTCAAGAGATATATATCTAGAAAAAATATTAATACTGCAGATGTTAGGGAAATTATTGCCTATGCTCTCTTCTAGCTTTATGGCTTCAGGTCCCATATTTTGGTCCTTATTTTGAGTTTATATTTGTGTATGGTGTGAGAAAATGGTCTAGTTTCATTCTTTTCCATTTAGCTGTCCAGTTTTCTTAACATCATTTGTTGACAAGACTGTCTCTTTTCAATTGTCTGTTCTTGCCCCCTTTGTAGTAGATCAATTGACCATATAATCATGGGTTTATTTCTGGGCTCTCTATTCTAGTCCATTGATCTATATGTCTGTTTTTTGTGCTAGGACCATATTGTTTTGATTACTACAACTTTGTAGTATAGCCTGAAATCTTGGAATATGATACCTCCAGTTTTGTTCTTTTTTAATACTGCTTTAGCTATTTGGGTTCTTTTGTGGTTGTATACAAATTTTAGTATTACTTGTTTAAGTTGTGTGAAAAATGCTGTTGGAACTTTGATAAAAGGATTCCATTAAATGTATAGAGTGCTTTAGGTAGCACAGGCATTTTAACAATATATGTCCCCCCAATCCATGAGTATGAGATACCTTTCCATTTATTTATATCATCTTCAATTTCTTACATCAGTGTTTTACAGTTTTCAGAGTACAAGTCTTTCACCTCCTTGGTTAAGTTTATTCCTAGGAATTTTATTCTTTTTGGTGCAATTGCAAATGGGATTGTTTTATTAATTTCTTTCTGCCACTTTATTATTAGTGTATAGAAATGCAATAAATTTCTTTATATTGATTTGGAATCCTGTGACCTCACTGAATTCATTTATCTGTTCTAGTAGTCTTTTGATGGAGTCTTTGGGATTTTCTACAAAGTCTTATGTTATCTGCAAAGAGACAATTTTACCTCTTCCTTACCAACTTGGATTCTTTTTACTTCTCTTTTTTGTGTGATTACTGTGGCCAAGGCTTCCAGACCTATGTTAAATAAAAGTGGTGAGAGTGAACATTCTTGTCTTCTTCCTGACCTTAGGGGAAAAGCTTTAAATTTTTCACCATTGAGTATGATGTTAGCTGTAGGTTTTTCACTGTGGTCTTTATTATGTTGAGGTATGTTCCCTTTTAACCTACTCTGCTGAAGACGAATAGATATTGTACTTTCTCAAATGCTTTTTCTACATCTATTGAAATGATCATATGGTGTTTATAATTTTTCTTGTTGATACAATGTATCACATTGATTTGTGAGTATTAAACCACCCTTGCATCCCAGAAATAAATTCCACTTGATGGTGTTGAGTGATTTTTTTTTAACATATTGTTGGATTCAATTTGCTAATATTTTGTTGTGGGTTTTTTGTGGTGTCTTTATCTGATTTTGGTATCAGGATAGTGCTGGACTCATAGAATGAATTTGGAAGCTTTCCTTCCTATTCTATTTTTGGAGTAGTTTCAGAAGATAGACATTAACTCTTCTTTAAATATTCAGTAGAATTCATTTGTAAAGCCATCTGGTCCTGGGCTTTTGTTTCTTGGGAGTTCTTTTATTACTGACTTAGTTTGATTTCTGATAACACTCTGTTCAAATATTCTATTTCTTCCTGGTTCTGTTTTGAGAGATTACATGATTTTAGATATTTATCCATTTCTTCTAGGTTGTCCAATTTGTTGGCATATCATTTTTCATCACATTGTCTTACAACTGTTTGTGTTTCTGTGGTGTTGGTTGTTTCTCATCTTTCATTTCTGGTTTGTTTGAATCCTCTGTTTCTCTCTCTCTCTCTCTCTCTCTCTCTCTCTCTCTCTCTCTCTCTCTCTTTGTCTCTCTGTCTCTCTGTCTGTCTCTGTCTCTCTTTTATGAGTCTGGCCAAAAGTTTATCAAATTTGTTCATCTTTTAACAGAGCCAGCTCCTGGTTTTATTGATCTGTTCTATTGATTTTTTTTTTAGTTTCTATTTCATTTATTTCTGCTCTAATCTTCATTATTACTTCCCTTCTGTTAGAGGCAGTTAGGTTCTAACAGGATGCCTTGAGACCAGCAAAGAATAAATCATGACCAACTATAGGGAAAGTTAGAGGGCTGTCCTCACAGTACTCCAAAACTCAAGACACTGAATCAAACTAGACAGGCCAAGAGAACCCCCTGAAGAAATAAAAAAGAAAAAGGTTGAAACACTGCTTCCAAGAATTTCCCACCTCAGATGACAAATATTCCTCCCCCTTGTTAACGACTGTTGATAAATGATAGAAACTCAAACCTAGGGCGGCATCTCTTTCTCCCTCCCTCCCTCTCCCACTCCCACATCTCAAGAGTGTACTTTTGCTTCAACAAACTTTCCTGCTTGTGTCTCTCACTCACTGTGCATCTGTCCTTGAATTTTTTCTTGTCATGAGACCAAGAGTTATCAGCAATATCTTTTGGATGGGCTGGGTCAAAAAGTCAGGGCCTGGAGTCTTCCCAATTAACCTGGCACCTGGCAACGTTTCTACTGGTTTTTGGATTTTGTTTTTCTTCTTTTTCTGGCTCCTTAAGGTTTAAGGTTTGAGGTTTTTTTGAGATTTTTCTTGCTTCCTGAGGTAGACCTGTGTTGCTATAAACTTTCTTCCTAGAACAACTTTTGTTACATCTTAAATATTTTGGATCATTAATTTCTATTTTCATTTGTCTCCATGTATTTTTTTTATTTCTGCTTTGATTTCTTGGTTGACCCATTCATTGTTTAGTAGCATGTTATTTAACTTCCATGTGTTTGTGTTCTTTCCAGGTTTTTTTCCTATGGTTGATCTCTAGTTTCATAGCACTGTCGTTGGAAAGGATGCATAGTATGACTTCAATGTTTTTGAACTGGTTGAGGCTTGTTTTATGATCTAATATGTGATCTATTGTGGACAGTGTTCCATGTGCAACTTGAAAAGAATGTATTTCTGTTGTATAGGATGGAATGTTTTGAATACATCTGTTAGATCCATCTAATCCAATGTGTCCTCAAAGCCATTGTTTCCTTGTTGATTTCCTGTTTGAATGATCTATCCACTGAGGTAAGTGGGGTATTAAAGATACCTACTATTATTGTATTCCTATCTATTTGTTCCTTTGTGTTTGTTAATAGCTGCTTTATATATTTGGGAACTTCCCTGTTGTGTGCATAAATATTTACAATTGTTGTATCTTCTTGTTGGATTATTCCATTTATGATTATGTAACATCCATCTTTGTCTCATGTAATAGTCTTTGTTTTAAGGTCTATTTTGTCCAATATAAGTATTGCTACCCTGGCTTTCTTTTCACTTCCATTTACATGATAAATGCTTCTCCATCCCTTCACTTTCAGTCTTCATGTGTGTTTAGGTCTGAAACATGTCTCATATAGGCTTGCTTTTTTATCCATTCTGTCATCCTTTGTCTTTTGATAATGAACATTTAGTCCATTTACATTCAAAGTAATTGATTGGTATGTATTTATTGCCATTTTGTTACTTGATTTACTGTTGTTTTTGTAGTTCTTCTCTGTTCAATTGTCTTTAGTTGCATATCTATTACTGGTTTTGATTTGTGATCACCATTAGGTTTATATATAACATTTATACATATAACAGTCCCTAGATTGGGGAAGTTTTTAGCTATTATTTCTTCAAATACATTTTCTGCCCCCTTTTCCCTTCTTCTCCTTCTGGGATTCCTATGATGAGAATGATGTTACCCTTGATGGTGTCACTGAGTTCCCTTAATCTATTGTCTTTTTTATCCTTTTTTTCTTTCTCCTGTTTAGCATGATTGCTTTCCATTTCTCTGTCCTCCAGATCATTAATCTGTTTTTTTGTACTCTCCAGTCTCGTATTTATTCCATCTGGTGTGTTTTTCATTTTTATTATTAAGCTCTTCATCTCTAATTGGTTCTCTTTTATGTTTTCCATCTCCTTGTTGAGGGTTTTACTGAGGTCCTCCACTCTTTTCTCAAGTCCAATGAGTACCTTTATGGCCACTGCTTTAAATTCTCTATCAGGCATATAACTTATCTCTGTTTTGCTTAGCTCTCGTGCTCTGGTTTTGTCCTGTTCTTTAATTTGGGACATATTCCTCTATCTCCTGTTTTCATCTAACTCTCTGTGTCTGTTTCTGTGTGTTAAGTCAGCTTTGTCTCCTATTCTTGAAAGTAGTGGTCTTATGAAGAAAAGACGCTGTGGTGTCCTGCAGTGTGACACACCCTGTTCATCAGAAACTGACACTTCAGGGGTGTCTCCTGTGTGTGTTGCATGCTCTCTACTCTTGTGATTAAGCTTCTGCTCAGTCATCTGCAATGGCTGTCTTTGCCTATTGTGGGGAGGATTTAGTCCAGTATTGTTAATGGGCCAGTCTAAGGCTGCCTTGGGCTTGAGTTGAGTCAGAGGAGGTATTTTCCAGAACTATGGTCACATCAAACTACAGAGCACTTTCCCTGTGTTGTCCTGTGAGAGGCTTTCATTGGGGGGCAGGGCCAGCAGTCAGACCAGGTGTTTACCCCTAGCCCACTTCTAGGGCTGCTGTAGAACTTGTCTGTGTGGGATCTTCCCCTTTTCCCAGGGCAAGAGCCAATTTTGGGTGGTGCTGACCAGTGTAAGGACTGCTTGTACATTACCAGGCTTGTGGCATCGCTTTGGATGATTCCCTGCTGAGGGCAGGTTGGAAGGGGTATCTTTGAAGGAGAACATGGGGGTGGGGTTCACAATGTTAGCAAGGTTTACATTTTCTGCTGTGGGAAGAGACCTAGAGCTGCTTTGGGGGAACTTCTGGAGAAAGGAGGTTAAGGGGGCGGGTTCACTGGAGAACATGAGGGTGGGACCCAGGGTGTTAGCATTGTGTGCACAGGTCTGCTATGGGAGAGGATGTGTTGCCACTTTGGAGAACAGCCGAGGGTTGGTTGTAAGGTGTGGACCAGAGAAGAGCATGAGGTGAGCTGCTGTTAACAAGCTAGGTGTAGAGTGTTAGCACTCTACTTATTCCCATAAGTGTCTGTGTATCTCGGCTCATGGGCAGGGAGGGAAATGGTACCCACCACCTTTAGTTCTGAGAGAAGTCTTCTAAAGATGCCTGCCCCTCCAGCACACATTCTGAGATTACTAAATAAATCTCCTTCTCATGTACCCTAGGTGTTTTTTCAAACTACTGCTTCTGGGCCAGAAGCTGTATCACTACAGGGCTATTCATTATGCTGTCCTTTTAAGGGCAGAGACTCATTTTTCTATTGCCTTCTCCCTCTCCCCAAGCTGAGCCATTGCTTTTTAAATTTCCTAATGTTGAGCCCCACTGATTTTAAGAACTTGCCAAATTAAGCCCCTCTGGTTTTTAGAGTCAAATGTTATGGGGATTTATCTTCCCATTGTGGGTCCCTGTGCCTGGGGTGGGGTCTTCTCCTCCATCTTCTCTGTGTCTGTGATGTCCCTCCTCTCACGGCCAGTATCACAGGTCAGTTTTATTCCTAATGATGTCTCTACCCTTCATTTTGATTCCTAATCATGTGTCCAGCCTTCCTACCATTTTTCTTTTTTTTTTTAATTTTTTTTTATGGTTTTTATTTATTTTTGAGAGACAGAGACAGTGAGAGCAGGGGAGGGTCAGGGAGAAAGGGAGACACAGAATCCGAAGCAGGCTCCAGGCTTTGAGCTAGCCATCAGCACAGAGCCCAGCGCGGGGCTCGAACCCACGAACCATGAGATCATGACCTGAGCCGAAGCCGGACGCTTAACCGACTGAGCCACCCAGGCGCCCCTTCCTACCATTTTTGAATGTGGTCTCTTCTCTATGATTAGCAGGGGAGAGTCTGCTAGTCATTTTCTGGGTTATTGACAATGGTGTGGATGTTATCTAGGTGTATGCATGGAACCAGGCGAACTTAGGATCTCCTTTTTCCACCATCTTTTCCAGACAAATGGGTTTCTTATGTAAAACAAAGTCTTATAGCCTTGTGATATCTCAGAAAATTTTCATTTTAAATTTGTAAGCCAAGAGTAGGTCATTTCAACTGATAACATTTAAGTTAAAGAAGAATCATGTAATTCTATTAAATCTTCCTATATATGCTATATTCTACATTTAGCTAGTACTCATTTTAACAGGAAAGGCATAAATGACCAGATTTCCTCATCATGTCTCAGTTATCCATTCCAAACTCATTGCTTTGCTAGTATTGTATGCATCACCATTGACTAGATGATAAGGTCAGCTCTGAAAGTCTTGTGCTTTGGAGAAAGAAACAACTGGCTTCTTTAGCAACAAAAATGTCAGGAAGTCTGAAATTCCTTCAAGACCTGGATTTTGGATCCCTTATAGAGGTAGTAGAGATACAGAGATCTTTTTCATAATCCTCTAAATCACGATGTAGATGGTTACCTAATAATTCTCGGTCCCCAGGGGCACCTGGGTGGCTCAGTTAGTTAAGCATTTGCCTTCGGCTCAGGTCATGATCTCTCAGTTCATGAGTTTAGGCCCCATGTTGGGCTCTGTGTTGACAGCTCAGAGCCTGGAGCCTGCTTCTGATTCTGTGTTTCCTTCTCTCTCCGCCCCTTCCCAACTTGTGCTCTCACTCTCACTCTCTCAAAAATAAATAAACATTTAAAAAATAATAATTCTTGGTCCCTAAGTATAGTGCTCATAGCCCCTGATAAACTCACCAGACAAGATGGAGGGCCTAACACAGAATGCCAAGATGGCACAGAGGGCAAAGAAGGGCTGCTGTGGTAATGTGATCTCTCGAGACGGATTCTTGTATCTTAAATGAAAAGGTCAGTCCTATGATCTCATTATTCTTTTGCAAACATTGCAGTGGTTGACTTTATTACAGGGATTAAGGTCTATCATTTAAGTGATATAATGTGAACAATTCTTTCTTAATCCTACACTAATTCAATAAGGCTCTGCATACGCTTTGATTTAGTTAAATGTGTGGAGTAGTTCACAGATAGCTGAATTCCAGCAACAACTACAATTGCTAGACTTACACTGGCAGCTGTTGAGCTGCTAAGTTTTCTTTATTACAGTGTCATAGAATAGAATGATAGTAAGTTTCTT
>PISW01012708.1:0-30741 GCA_004023785.1 Mungos mungo | reverse complement strand
GCTGTGCTGGGCCCTCTGTGGCTTGGTTCAACTTGAATTTGTAGGCTATTTTCTAGACCATTGAACAAGCGATATACTAATAGCAACCACATCTAATAGTTAACTACACAGAAGCTGGCAATATCCAGAAAGTAGCCATCAGGCTGTCCGGGTGTGTGCAGAAAATATGTATGCTAAGCTTATCTTTTTTCAAGCGTGAATTTGGAATTTGTTCAATTTTCATTCTTCTGTTATCTTCCTTTAAAATGAAACATTTCAAAGAATATAATAAAACATGAAGGTAAATAAAAAAACAGTGCAAGTCAAATTTATGGTGTGGGAACATAAGGCTTGCGATTACAGCTTTTAATGGCAGACAGTTTACGATAAACATTGGGCTTAGCCTGGTAGAAAATAGTCACAGACAGGAGGTAATTACTTGTCCATCTCCAAGCATCAGAAACTCTGGAGTCCCTCCAGTGGAATAATGCAGATCTGCCAACTGTCACTCATTTGAACTAATGCTTTTTTGCTGTTGTTTTAATTAAATTGGAGGAAAAAAAAAAAGGACAGAAGATAAACCTCCCTCCGCAAGTGCTAAAATTCTATGGATGGATAAATCCATGACCCATCCTTTTACACGGTCTTTATTAGCCTTGAGTAAATCACATAGCCTCCCATAAATAGAGTCACAGGGGGGAATGGAATGTATACTGTGTTAGCAGGGCTCATTGCCAGCAAATCTGAATATTACAGTGGGGTTCTATAAACAGTAAGAAAAAAAATGGCTAGATCCCCATATAGATAACAAGAATATAAATGGACCTTTTCATGAGCTTTGCATCATCACGTATGAAATAATAAATACACCCAAACAGAGATAAAAAGAGGAAAAGCAAAATTATGCAACAATTCTGTCGTTAAGATATGTGGGCAGCGTGGCTCAAAATAGAAACCAAGCAGCTTTCCAAAGACGTGAAGGTTTTTCGATAAAGAAAATATAATCTCTCTAATTCTTGTTTAATCCTGTTCCCTTCGGCTTTTGTCAGAAACTGTAACCCACCTCTGGTTATTTGAGGACAGTGGAGCTGTTCACAGAAACATACCTGAAACAGATTCTTACAAGGACGTATTCTAAGGTTTTTACATTTAAAAAAAGAACAGAGAAAAATTCAAGGTTATGTGTAGAGAGAAGAACCAAGATACAAATGACATACATATTTTACGTTAATCTCTAACATGCTCCACAAATAACTTACATTGATTTTTGCTGTCTGAATACTTTGGATCAAAGGGTAATTTTGCATCAACTCGTAAACTGTTCACTGAAAAGACTGCACCTGTGATTAACACTTTAGATTACTTGAAATGAAGGGCTCTCGATATAAACGCTGAGTACTTATCCAGGGCGTTTCTTTCTTGAAATAAAAACCGTGGCTACGAGTAATTCTGATTTTTATTTGGATTACCATTTCATTGGCTAAGCGTTTGCTGGAGCGCTACAATGGAAACTTCCACTTCAGTTTACGGCGCAGGAAAACATTTTCTTTCTACAGACGTGCATGGAGGAAACGGTCTCCCCCACGGCAAGCGCTAGTGACTGCTGACTTGTTTTATGTTCCAAAAGAATTTAAAAATAAATGATACTAGATCTTAGGAACCGTAATGATCTTTACGTTCAATTTCATTGTGAAAATTTATGACATGCCACAGGTGCCAAACCCGAAAGGAATGATGTGGTCGGTGAGAAAATGAATTAAATTTAAAAGGGAACTGAGGTACTTACTTTTCTACTATTTTTCCATCTGGTACGGATGCTCTTCAGTTTCACAGGGTCTAGGGCAAAAGTAAACATGACGATATCAGATCAACATTTTGCAAATGAATACAACTCAATATTGCATACGAAGAAGTCTTAGGCTTATCTGGAAGGTTGCACGCTGACGGCTTGCAGGTAGGATAGAGCTTATGAAAGAGTGGGCTTTATTTGACCCTTAGGGGGTCTTTCTAAAAACTGAATTCATTATCACATCGCAAATCAGGATATTTCACCAAAACAAACAAACAAACAAAACAAACACAAACACAAACCTCCACCTCTATCTTCTGGAATAATTGGAAGGTCTGGCAACAGAGCCCCTGTGTCATTGTCTCCAAGCATCAAGGGGCGAAGGCTGGGCAATGAAGGCTCCCCCCCGCCCCGCCACGGTCTCCCCAGCCCACCTTACTCACGCACGTTGCGTGCTTGGTGCGTGGATATATTTATCTGGAAGGCCAATTAGCTGTGAGACAATGAAGATAAGACTGATCAGGATCAGGTGTCTGCTCCTTTAGGACTCATTCCTACTCTTCCAATAAAACTCTATATTTAAAGTATACAGTTGCAGAACGCAAGTGGACCTAAAATAAGAGGCATTTAGGGCCATGGTCCCAGAAGAGAATTGCTTCAAAGTTATCTTGATCTGGAGATTTTCTGGGAAATAAGGCTTCAGAGTTTTTTCTTGAAGGTTATGTCAAAACTAAGTTGAGCTGGGTAATGTATCTCAATTTAGAATGAGAATAATTCTGAGGTCACACAGGAGAAAGACCCACTACGGAGGTATTATTGAAATGTCTTTCTGTACACGAGATGGGGTAGAGAATACCGGGATTCTGCCTGCTTCCTGCCTCTAACCAGCTGTGGGACCTTAGGTGAGTCACTTAACCCCGCCTCTGTTTCTTCACCTGTAAAAGGAAGGGGATGTTTCTGCATTCAGAGCCCAGATCATTCATTAGAATCACCTGGGGGCTCTTTAAAAATTCTCATGCCTAGGCCCCATCCCAGAGCAACTGAGGGGGACCCAAGAATCAGTATTTTCCTGATGCTCCTCTCTGTGATTCTGAGGCACAGACACAATTCAACATGATCTCCAAGGAGGCACAAAGTCCCACATGATCTCCAAGGTTCCTTCCCATTCTTCAATCCCGTGGGCTCACGGCTTGGTAGCAGGTGCCAGGAAGACAGCTATTTGCCACGGTAATGTCTTGTTTATATCAGATTGCTAGCCAAGACTTTTCTTTCACAGAAAGGAAAGAAGGAAGGGAAGGAAAGGAGGAACAAAGGAAGGAAGGAATGAACAATGGAACGAAGGAAGAGAGAGAGAAAGAGGAGAGACAGAAAGGAAGAAAGGAGGAGAGAGAGAAAGAGAAAAAGAGAGAGGAAGGAAGAGAAAGAAAGAGAAAAAGAAAGGGAGAAAGGAAGGAAGGAAGGAGGAAGAAAAAGAAAGTGTGGTCATAGCTTTTCATTCTCAGAAAGCCACAAAACCCAAACTCAAACACCCACTCCCTTAAATTCACTCTCTACAACCATATTCAGGTGTCGCTTGTCCAAACCACACTGATTCCTTCTATTTAAATATATTTATCTGGAGAAGGTATCTAAACAGTTGCCATTTGAAAGATACCAAGACCTTCCCAGTATAATGAAGTAACCACCAGCCACACATTGCCCTGAACACCCAAAATATCACTAGTCCCTGTAGATGCACCGGAAGTGAAAAATACACACCCTTGGGGCGCCTGGGTGGCACAGTCAGTTAAGCATCCAACTTCGGCCCAGGTCATGATCTCACTCACAGTCAGTGGGTTCGAACCCCGCGTGGGGCTCTGTGCTGACAGCTCTGAGCCTGGAGCCTGCTTCAGATTCTGTGTCTCCTGGCTCTCTGCCCCTCCCCCACTCACTCTCTCTCAAAATAAAGATATAAAAAAAAATTTTTTAAAGAAAAATACGCACCCAGCTTTGCATAGTTAGTACAAAAAGAAGTAAAATACTCCCTTAATAACTCTTTTATCAATCACATGTGGAAATGGTAATGTTTTAATAGAGTGGGTTCATAAGATATATTATGAAATTTAATTTTGCCTCTTTCTTTTTACTTTTCAAAATATGATTACTAGAAAACTTCCAGTTAGGTGGCTCCTGTTGTATTTTTATTAGACAGTGCTAAGAGAAGTCCACTTTCTGAAACTTTCATTGAAGTTGGTAGTGTTTTAAAAAAGACAGCTCCTCTTAATGAACTCAGTTGGGGTTTAAAAAACATTTACTTGTCTTGACTGCACAGGCTCCTACAGGGGACTTTTTTTTTTTTTTTAGTTTATTCATGTTGAGAGAGAAAGAGCATGCAGGTGGGGGAGGGGTAGAGACAGAGGGAGAGAGAGAATCCCACACAGGCTCCCCACTGTCAGCACAGACCCCGACATGGGGCTCAAATTCATGAACCGGAAGATCATGACCTGAGCCAAAATCAAGAATCAGATGCTTAACTGACTGAGCCACCCACATGCCCCTACGAGAGGACTATTGTTTACAGAACTTACTGGAACTACCCAGCCTCAGCTGGACAAGGACAGACAAATCAAAAGCTGCACTTTACACCAGCAGGCCACTTTTGTGCACCCACATTTGGCCCTTGGGAGAACCCTGGTGGAACGCAGTGGGGAGAACGGAGTGGAAGTTACTGGTCATTTCCCCCTTCTTTCCACCTATCATTAGGAATGTGACTTCAAAACAGCTGCCTGCTCACGCACTCCCCGCTCTG
Organism: Mungos mungo; assembly: GCA_004023785.1. NCBI lineage: Eukaryota > Metazoa > Chordata > Mammalia > Carnivora > Herpestidae > Mungos > Mungos mungo. The sequence continues at coordinate 26,185 of PISW01012708.1, read as the reverse complement.
TGAATGAAGCACGCACACGGTCCAGGATGAACTAGCAGAATGAGGGCCTTTAGCAGGGACAACATCTCAGTGTCCTGCTCACCCACCTTTGGTTTTCGTCACTTGTGTCTCAAGCGCTTCACCCCGGCCGTGTCTGCAGTCGTACCAGGCTCTCCAGCCAGAAGGTCTCAGATTAGCAGTTGTCAGCCCCCGCCCCTGCCTTGTCGCACAGCCACAATAGAGGGCCGGGAGGGGAAACACGTCAGGCTGGGTGTTTGGAAACAGGGCCAGCTCTACGTGCAGAAAGAGTAGGCAACTGTCCAGAATATGTGAATTCAGAAGTGCCAGGAACACTCCAGCCCACTAAGCAAACGCTTTTCTCCTCAGCAAGCTGAAGCCCTCTCTGCTTAAGGCTTTGAGGCCTCAGAAGTGCACACGCTCCCGGGCACACCTCACATTGGTCATTTATGGCTTAATGTGAACACCTTTCAGATCAATTCGATTCAGGGAGCCCTGACTGACTGTGTGTGGCTGCCCTAAGCAGATTCCTAGAGGACTGTGAGGACCCCCCCCCCCACTTCCAGACAGGGAGGGAAAGATAGGGCAGGGAGGGAGGAAGAGGGCAGAGTCGGAAAGGCTGGGAGAGCTGGCGACAGGCGTCATCCAGCTCCTGGGCCAGCCAGCGTCTGGTGCTGTGAGAACCGCTTCCATCTGCAGGGAGCTGGCTCCAGCCGGCAACACCGAGTAGGGCCTCAAGCGATGGAGGCACCGTGAGAACCTTTCTTTTCCTTCTTTCATCTCCCCCTCTCCCTCTCCCAGGCCCACACCTACCTCTGCTGTTGAACTTACTCATGGTCTTGTTTATTTTCCTTCCTCCCCCACAGGCACAAAGGCCAGGCCTCATTCCTCCGTGAGGCCCCAGAACCCAGCACAGCACTTGGCACCTAAGTGCTTAATAAGCGTTTGATGAATGAATATGTCACTGCGCCTCCCTGCCTCTTTGGGGGCAGCAGGACAGTCTGTCATCCTGCCGATGACACTCGGCTCCTCTGCATCAAACCATGCCTGCCTTTCTCAATTCTGGACACAACGTTGTGCAACAAAGATAAAGGGGAAGAGGCACAGGGCAGGTCAGAGCATGAAGATACCGCCACCCATGTGCTACTCTTTTACTCCTGATCTCGGTACGTTTCTATGAGAAAAGCCATTAGGATGACTTGTTTTGCTCTATTTTGTATCAAAATAAATGAAAAGCAGAGTGTATCAAAGCCCTACCCCCACAACAGTTGATTACTATACTTTCTAACAAATGGACCCACCACCGTTTTCCAGCACTTACGATATTATGCTGCAAATAAGTGGTTGGCACTCAGAAAGCTCAGGGCTCCAGCAACAGTTGTGTTGCCTTAGACAAGGAATACAGGGAGAGTCTTTGTCTTCTGGTTTCTTCAGTGGATTAAAAGAGATAGTGGTATATTCAATGGGTATGAAGAAAGCTTAACATGAGTCTGCATGAGGCTCTTTGAAATGCATGAAGGGCACTACAGCGTATAAATTTAACACTTGCCCCAGTGTTCACTCAGAACCCTTGTCCAAACACTTACAAAATCTCTCTGTGGATGCGCGCGCGCACACACACACACACACACACACACAAATACATTTTAAATCGCTTAAATGCTTTTCAAATTTTTTAAGTAAACACACTGAAATGATTAGAAGGCATCTGTGCAATGTATCCATTGCAAGCCTACCACGATAAGAGCTATTTAAGAAACTAAATCACATCAACGGAAGACTAGCAATGAGTCAATTGATGAAACATTGCATTAGCGGTGGCCTCTGACCCCGCGTGATGCCAACTGAATGCTTTTTCCTCTCTGTAATTTAATCATTTTTCAGTTAAATTAATTTCTTAAAATCCACTCAGATAAGCCGCCTATGTTAACCACACACACACACACACACCCTCCAGGTGGAGGTGAAATAAAAGACAAACTGCACTTGTGTTGTGACTTTCGACCCCTACTTCATTCTGGAAATGGACAATACCCTGTTTCTTTTTTCCAGATCTGACAAGAATTTCCCATAACTTCTTCCTGCTAAAGTATGACGTCAAGGGTTCCCAAATACCCCAAGACAGAGACCCAGACAGCACAACACAAAACCATGAAAACACAGCCATGAGCGGCCCCGGAGGGTGTCTACTGTACAGATTAACTGGCTGTCATGTTGTGGCTTTTCTTTTTTTTTTTTTTTGTAATACAAACAAACCGGCTCAGAAGGTGGCTTTGTACAGGTAGCAACTCGGAAGAACGCTCCCCAGCCCTCCCGCACGTTTGTGCTCAGGCTTGCTGGTAGCGTGTCTTCCACACACATCCAGGAATTTGTTTGAGGCCTGCGTGTGGTTAAGTCATGTTCTAAGAATGTTCTCTCATTATCCTGACTCAGAGGGCACAGTGAGCCACAGAAAGGAGGTTGCACAGTGATACCTTCTGTTGTGTCTGGTTTTCAAGACCTGTCTTCCACTGCATTGATGGCCGCGGACGGATGCCACCGAGGTTCATTCCGTCACATCTTTTGACAGGGCTAGAGCGAGAGCATTTTTTCCTGATGACATTTTTTAAACTGCATGACCAGGGGGTTAGGCCTGTTGAAGGAGGGAACCGTGGGAAGAAGCCCCTTAAGGGGAGGTGAGTGCAACCCGGGGTGGGACTAGCATGGAATGAGAGAAGAAAAGCAAAGACAAAAACGATGAGCCAAGAAATTTGGGGAAAATAGAAATCAAAGAGCTGTGGTTTGGCAAGTAACTCTCTCTCTTTTTTTTAAAACTTTTTTAAACATTTATTTATTTTTGAGAGAGTGTAAATGGGGGAGGGGCAGAGAGAGAGGGAGACAGAGGATCCGAAGCGGCTCCAAACTGACAGCAGAGAGCTCAATGGGGGCTCGAACGCACGAACCGTGCAATAATGAACTGAGCCAAAGTCAGACTCTTACCGGACTGAACCACCAGGTGCCCCATAACTCTGACTCTTAATGAGAAAGGCAGAGAGAAGGAAGAGGAAACGGAGGTGAGGAGCACTGAGGGAAGGAGGGAAGAGGAAGGAGAGGTCGGAAGAGAGCAAGAAAAAGAAAGGAGGACAGGCAGGGGTGTAAAAGCAGCAAGACTCAGTGCGTGACACCAATGCGTCGGTAAGGGACACGATGCGGAGATGCGCTGTGATGAGAGCCTGGAAGTGAAATATCAAGATGTACCACCCAATACGGCAGCCCTGGCTTGTCAGCGTCCCGGCACTAGGAGAAGTGGCTTTGGCAATTCGTCTTTACTCAGCTTGGCTCATGCCAATAAACAAGCGTGGGCTTGAATGACATTTTGAAGTTTCCTCAAAGGCTGGGGTAGGGATCATGAGGTCATCACTAGCAATTCTGGTAAAGAAGCTCCTCACAAGTCTCCACATGATATGTCACACGTAACACACACACACACACACACACACACACACAGGCACGTACTCACACTTTAAAACCACTCTCTGGCTTTCCATTGTGTTTAGAATAAAACCCACCCCAACTCCTGAAGTCTCACCAGCCTTCTCTCACAATGGCCTTGTGGCCACACCTGCTGCCTTCCAGTTCCCTGAGTGCCGTGAGCTCCCTCTCACCTCAGGACTTTGCCCAGTGTTGTTGCCTCCACCTGTGCCCCGTCCTCACCCTCAGAGAGCTGGCTCCACTGCATCCAGTACGCCTCACCCAGAGAAGCCATCTTCAACTACCTTGTCTCAAGAGGTTCCCACGCTCCCCAGCACGACCGCCAGTATTTCATCTCTGCACCTATTAATGTCCTGGCACTAATTCTCATTTGTCAGTGTACATGTATTGATTTGTCTACCTGTACATTGTCCTCAACACCTGCCTCTCAAATATTTGTGAATTGAGTGAACAGGTGGAATGTTCCAGATTCACTGATTGGGGATGCCCAGCTTTAAACACTGGTAGCAATCCCCCAACAGCCCCTCTTTGCTAAGTGTCTCCTCCTCGTCTCTGCTGCCCCATGCCTAGTTCCCACCTTGGCCTTGAAGCTGTTCCTGGTCACCCACTAGTTCAAGGGGAGGCAAGTAGCTGTCCTTGGGTGGGGCAGATTCAATCAGAAGCCTCAAGAAGTTAAAGAAGGACATTAGAGTTAGCAACTAATTGGATGCTCCATCTGTATCATTAGAAAACCAGAAAGAGCATCACAAAAGGGCGAGCCCTGGAGAGCAAAGAGCATAGAGATTAGAAATGTTCTCTGTCAGAGATGAATGTTCCTCTGTGTGGCACGGTCCTCGGGGGGATCCCTACTCCCTGCCATGAGGATAGAGGGCATTCCTCAAACCAAAGCCCGCCATCAGGAAATGGGCGATGAGAAAGGGGGCTGCCTGCCCCCCGAATCCCGCGCTGCCTCTGCTCCCCCATCCAACCACCTTGGGCATCACCCCGCTCTCTCCCTCACTGGCTTAACACTTTCAAACAAAACATCCCAGGGCCACATCTACCTCATGAAGGTCCAGGGTAGTTCTCCTGTTCCTCTGCCCTCTTGATAAGGACTTTATTTGGCCTGAGTATTTATCCATCCAGAAACATGTTGAAAGGTCACATGTGGTGTGATCCTGACGCTGTCATAGCTTTCTCAAGCCGGGGTCTTGCTCAGAGCTTTATGATCAATCCACAAATTAAACTCTTGGCCAAAAACATGTATGGCTTGAGTTTATCCAAAGTCCAAACAAACCAGATACTCCTCCTGGAAAGAAGTCAAATGCTTTCCTTTGGTAACAATTACTCAGAAATTTAGAAAAGCAGTATGTTTTGTATCCCCAAAGTTCTTATAATCACATCCAATCTTGTAGGAGATGCATCGGTTGCCATAATGAAGGGTTCTGATAAGTCGGAGGCTTCCAAAACGGATAAAGTCATCAAAGCCTGCTTGAACTTTCGAGAAATATCTCAACACTGTGGGATCCAAAAACATTAACGAGTTTGCCCTCTCTCTGTAGAACAGCACAATAGGCCAGCTACAATTCCAAATGAGGAAAATTCTAAGGGAACCCCTAAAGGACATTTTTTTTTATTAATTGTAGGGAGTTTGCCAATCTTTACTAGAGTCTGCTTTGTTCCCCCAAGAGAATCAGATCTCAGATATTTGACCTATGAAAGCCCAAAAGGCATTACTAAATTTCATATAGTTCATGGATGGCTGCAAGCCCCAAATTGGATACACCCTCATAATTAGGGATGAGGTCATAAAATGTCAGTCTCTGAAATTCAGTATAAAAAAATATCAACATGAAATTAACCACCATGACATCAGCAACATACGATGAACATTTTAAAGAAATAACAAGCCTTTGGAGTGGTTTGGTAAATTTGTAGGTGATGTCCTCCGATCTCAACAAGGAGAATTAAATCTACATAATGTAAATAATAATGATAACCACCCTTTGCTGAGCACCTATTACGTAGCCGACGCAGCGTCAGAAACTTTGCTATTTCATCAGTCCTCAGAAGGATGGCAAGGAGGCTCTGATTATTCCCATTTTAACCATGAGGATTTTGAAGTGTGAGGGGGCTGAACGTTCACTGTCACACGGCAAGTGTCATTGCTAGGACTCCAACCCTACTCTTCTCGGTCCCGGACTACGCTGTTAAGGTCATACGTGGAAGAGAAATGGGCCCATGAAGTCAGGCAGAAAGTCAGTTACTGAAACAAAGATGTGGTAAAGTCTCTGAACGCTTCGAGGTGAATAATCCACAGCAACTATCCAGGCTGAAACAACTCTGGAGGGAAGGCACGCTATTCCTTAAGGCCTCCACAGCCTTCCAGAGACATCCCTTAAGAATATTCAAGTCCCTTTGATCTAATTCAATATTCACCAAGCCTTCTGATCTTTAATTTGATCTTCTGGGGATGCCACCACCCCCCTCCCCGGGGAAAGTACCTTCTGCATGTGACCAGGGCTGGTCGGCTAGGCTACCGGAAATGCTCTCTGAGATAAAATAACTTAGTCAGTGGAGGGCATTTAGTCTCTGCTGAGTGGAATTAGTGGGAATCATTTCCTAAAAAGATCAGCTCCTAATGAACTACAATGGTGTCTCTGGTCTTAGAAAATCGAGGACCTAATTCTGGGTCTTCAGTGACTTCCCTCAAAACGTCCAGCCTACCCAAGCTCTCTAGCCATCTTAATGACATCTATATAGGCCACTCTTAATAAGTGACATTAAGAGACTGTCACATTACATGCTTAGCCTGGCCAAATATAGCTATGGGATGAATGTGGAATGTCACAATAGCCCATGGCAAATTCAATAAGCCATTAGCCAGTTTTTAAAATTAATCAGATGAAGGGGCACCTGGGTGGCTCAGTTGGTTGAGTATCCAACTCTTGACTTTAGCTCAGGTCATGATCCCAGGGCCATGGGATTGAGCCCTGCATCAGGCTCTGCACTGAGTGTAGAGCCTACTTAACATTCTCTCTCTCTCCCTTTGCCCATCTCCCCTGCTTTGTCTCCCTCTCTCTCTCCCTCCCTCCCTCAACTAAAACCTAAAATAAAAAATAAATAAAAATAATCAGATGAATGCCCCTGCATAAAGGGGTTCTGGAGGAGAATCCATGAAGCTTTAAAGGACTACCATGCCCGCAGTCCCCTTCTTAGGGAAGCCCCGCCCAGAGATTTTTCCTGTAAACACACTGCCTGGCTCATGCTCTGTACATGGCATGAAAGCAACATCACCACATTGGCTGTCACTGATGAGAAGAGAAACCTATTAGTCAGGGCGAGGTCCAAGGCAAAAATGTGTATAAGGGAGCCCATCAGCCTCTGGGGCCACTCAGCATACAGCTGTATCACCTTTCAGGAGAGCTCCTGATTAGACAGTAACAAAGTGACCTAGTTAGACTCCTCTTGTAGGAAGAGGCAATGTGAGGGGGACAAAGAGCACACATTGTTCCAGACGAGTGAGCCGCTGAGCCAGGTCTCCATGAGGTTTCTGGATAGCCCGGGCTGAGGGCGTAGTCCAGGCCTTGGAGGCTCTGAATGCATAGCTACCCCCTCTGGACAGCTTCCTCTCTGCATGAATTAAATTATTTCCCTCAAAAATGTTATTTCTGAAACTTAAGACGCGGAACATTTCTGAAATTTTATACTCAAAGCTGCCCTTTGCAGAACGTTTAGATTAAGCTAAAGAACTTCCTGACACTTATTTATAAACACCAACTATCTCTGTCTTTAGAACCTATGATCTGCTTGAGTCTAAGCTCTGTTTTCTTCACTTATTTATTATCTACCAGGGACATTTTGCAAAGAATAAAGGAAGAGTAGGATTCTTTACCCAATTAGAAATTGTGTTTCTTCCTCATGCTAATATTTCTCTTCTTTAGCACTTCGCTCCTTAACGCTAGACTTATTTGTTATGTACATGCCAAGCTTAAGTTTACTCATTAAACACTAAAGTTGGAGTCGCTGGGTAACTGTTTACAGGCTGACCCCTAGCATTGTCATCGTCTTTCAAGAGCACCAAGATTCTTTTCGTGGAAACTAATTTTCAGAAACACTTTGAAATGTAGAAGAGTTTAAAACTGAGATATGAAGTGTCATCTGCAAACCTTGTCATTTAAACATCTGAAAATACTGGGCCACCTGGCAGGCGCAGTCAGTGGAGCATGCAACTCAATATCAGGGTCCTGAGTTCAAGTCCCACATTGGGTGCAGAGATTACTTAAAAAATTAAAAAATCAGGGCATCTGGGTGGCTCAGTCGGCTAAATGTCTGACACTTGATCTTAGCTCAGGTCTTGATCTCAGGGTTGTAAGTTCAAGCCCCATGTTGGGCTCTGTGCTAAGCATGAAGCCTACGTAAACATATATGTACAATAAAAGTCTGAAAATATTTATGGTTTGCACTCATGTGCATTAAATAAAATCTTACAATGTGCCTCAGAAAGTAAAGGTGCCGGTTATTGAGCGCTTACTATATACTAAGTACGATGTTAAATGCTTTGTCCTCTCTTATTTAATCTTCACAGCAATGTTTTAGGATGGGTAGTATTATTCTATATGGATGTTGAAGTGGAAGGAGAAAAACCTGGGTCTAATATATACCAAGGTGCTTTTCTTACTAATAGACAAAATCAGGAGCTGAGACTGGGAAGCAAAGCTTTTGACCCCTGGTCTGCTACTTACATGTGTCCTCCAGCACGTCATGTCTCTCCAACTACCTCACCTGGCTTCCACTTCCTCCTTCTGTTAGTCATTACTAATTACTGATTATCATTAATCATTATGATTATTTTTATTTGAAGGGGGTCTTACCTTCAACAGAACAAGGTCTACATCTATAATTTCACTTACACTTTTGATCAGTGTGTCTGAAAGATTAAAAGGCAGGGGCCCCTGGGTGGCTCAGTTGGTTAAGCAGTCGACTCTTGATTTTGGCTCAGGTCATGATCTCACAGTTCATGAGTTTGAGCCCTGTAAAGGGATCAGTGCTGACAGTGCAGAGCCTGCTTGGGATTCTCTCTCTTCCTCTCCCTCTGCCTTTCCCTCACCACCTCTCTCTCTCTCTCTCTCTCTCACTCAAAATAAATAAATAAACTTTTAAAAACAAACAAAAAAAAGATTGAAAGGCAAATTTGGGACAGCATGGATGGACCTAGAGGATGTTATGCTAAGCAGAATAAGTCAGATTGAGACAAATACCATATGATTTCACTCATACATGGAATCTAAACAAACAAACAGCAAAATCAGACCTAATATATACAGAGAACAAATTGGTTGCCGGAGGGGAGGGGGAGGGGGAGGGGCAAAATGGGTGAAGAGGAGCGGAGATCCAGGCTTTCAGGTACGGAATGAGTAAGTAATGGGAATAAAAGACACGACGTAAGGAATATAGGCAATGATATTGTAAGAGCGGCGCGTGGTGACAGATGGCAGCTATACTTGTGAGCATAGTGCTATGTATAAACTTGTCGAATCACTATGTTGTACATCTGAAACTAATGTCACATTGTGTGTCAACTATACTTGAATTCAAAAAAATTTTTTTTAAAGATTGAGAGGTAAAAACCATGGGGAGAGGTCTTAGGTTAGTACTTATCAGTTAATGCTTTATCTGTTAATTCTTTGATAAGGATTACTTGATAGCCAGCTGAGAACAAGAGAACATGGGTTGAGCTAGCATGGATGGAAAAGTACTAGTGAATGCTGAAGGACCAATGAAGGTTAGATGACAAAGTGCCCCAAACAAAGGTTTTACCTAAGTACATATTATCTAGACTGCCCGCCTCGGGATATGCCTTAGAAGTTGGCGTGAAGGCAGGGAGTAATGTTCAGGGTATAATATGCAGTCTGGTCTGGCTGAAGTATGAGTGAAAAAGTTCTGACAGAGGAGAACCAAGACAGCAAGCCAACCAAGTCAAGAGTTTGGACTTCATTCCACAGTCAGTGAGGAATCTTTGAGAGCTTCTTAGCCAGGGGACCACACCATGAGACCTAAGCGGCTTATGGAATAAGGGAAATGGTGGGGATAGGGTATGGAAGACAGGGGCTCAAGGCGTGAGCAAGAGACCCTTACGATAGTCCAGTTATGAGGTCCTGGAGCCCCAAACTAGGATGGTAGTGATGAGAACAGAAGAGGGGGGGGGTGCCTGGGTGGTTCAGTTAAGTGGCCAACTCTGGCTCAGGTCATGATCTTGCAATGTGTGAGTTCAAGCCCCGTATGGGCTCTGTGCTGTCTGCCCAGAGCCTGGAGCCTGCTCTAGATTCTGTCTCCCTCTTTCTTCCCCTCCCCCACTTGCTCTCTCTGAAAAATAAACATTAAAAATTTAAAAAAAAAAAGGAGGAATGGTGCAATGCTGCAGGAGATATGGATGCCGACTGGATTTGAGGGTTTGCTGAGAGGACACCCAAACCACAGACACCTAGGGATGCTGGCACTGACGAAAAGTTCAAGAATTTCTATTCTCCTTTCCCCCTATTCTCCACCCAATCAAAAACGCTCTAACCTGACATCAGTTGGCAAGTCAGAGTGCCTACATGTGCAAAATGAATGGAAGAGTCATCTTTGCATACCAAAAAACACAGACAGAAATAAACCTGGCAGAGAGAAGGTGAGGCTAGCTCAGGTTCTGGTCCTTCTTTCCAAATCTGTGGGCACTAGTCTAAAGCTCTAAGAACCTCCTTCCTTGGGAAAGGCAGCCAAGATTACTGTAACCAGGAGATAACTGGGGTCTGGTCTTCCTTCTACCACTGGCAGGGGTCCCCCCCCTTACTTCTTCTTATGTTGGAGCAGGTTATTTCCAAGACCACCCCCACAGCTCAAACTCCAGAGCTGCCCTATCTTTCTTCTACCTGTACATAGCCTTTAATATTACTTTATTCAGTTAAAAACATTTTCCCCTCTCATTTTCTAACCACGTTCTTTATAAAACCCAGCACTGATTCAGGGCAGAAGTGACGGCCTCAGTATCTGGGCCTGGGCTTGGGCATCAAGACAAAGCCAATTGGCCTCCTTCTGCGTGTCTTCTCCGCCCGCCGCCATCACCGCTAGGCCTTCCCGACCGCATCCCGTTCCCACGGCAACCGCGGGGCGCGCGCGTCCGGGCTCTGGACCCCAAGGCCGCGGCCCCCGCCACGCCCCCCACGCCCGCGCGCGCGGGCGAGGAGGTCGCGTTGCCAAGGGAACGGGGGGACGCCAGGCAGCCACCCCCGCCGCCTCCGCCCCTTAGAAAGTACGGCCGCCGCCGCGGAAAGCTGCCTCCAGGGAGGAGGAGGAGGAAGAGGCGCCGGGTAGAGGGAGGGGAGACGAGACAGGGGGAGGAAGAGGAGCACCGAGAAGCTCCCCGAGCGATTGATGGGCGGCTCCTCCGCCCTGGACCCGCCCGCCTGCCCCGCCCCTCGGCCCCTTCAGACCTCGCTGGTGGCGAAGGACTGACCGGCCAGGTAACGGCCCGCCCGCACCGGCCGCGCGCGCGTCCTGCGCCCCCTACGCCCCCCAATCCTCCGAGGAGGCGTGGGGAGGAGGAGGGCGACAACCACGCCTTTGATTTCTGCCATTCTGGAGGAAAATCAGGCAGAAGCCTGGGAGCCTGACCTCTCCCTGTACCCCCCGCTGTCCCCTGCGCTTTCCAGCCTCAAAGGGACAGGTGCGGGGGGGTGGGGGGGTCTGCCGGCGGGGGGGGGGGGCTCCCCGCAGCTACAAAACTTCCCCAAAGGCTCCTCTGGTCTGCAAGCCCAGGGTGTGGCCGCCCATCTCTGCCACAGTTTCACAATAAAATGAAGAGTCACCGCCAAAGAGCTTTTCTTATGAGGCCCTTACACGTCCTCCAACCCAACCTTTGATTTCTTAAACCAAATTGGCTGGGAGAGTCTGATTATCTCCCCCTCCCCCATCACAATTCCTCCACTTTCCCTTCAGCCACAGCATTCTCTAGTACCAGCGTGTTAGGAAAATTGGCCCCAGATCACTCATCTTTGTTGCTTATATTCAAGTCATTTTTATAAGATTTTAAAACTCTTAAGATTTTTTTAAAGCCAAGATTTAAAGGAATCCCATAATCTTTGTCATTACAAATTAATTAAAAGGAGAACTAAGTTCTGACGTCTTTCTTCCAAACGCCCACTTGTGGGAAAGGGGGAATTTATAAACCTGATTGTCAGGTATTAATATAGCCATTTAGATTTTGCTCCAAAGGAATCTTCAGCCTAAAGAGGGGCTTAAATTTACATTTTTCTTTATCACTGAACCAATAAAATATTCTTTAATACTTCTAAAAGAACATATTAGAAACTTCTAATAAGAAAACAGTGAAATAGTTGTCAGTAAAAAGAGCTCCCTTCTATTCTCTTTGGACAAATGTGGTCACTGAGCAGGACAGTATGTATGATATTTTAGAGAACTGAAGAATACTCTGCAATCAGTCTGTTCTCCTTAGTCAGGGAAACTTGGTTTGAATTCATCGCAATCTTACACTAGAGAGGAATACATATGTCACAAAGTTCTTAGAATATTCCTCATTGAAATTTCACAGATATGTAGAATTTTGAGGCCAAGAAGAACCACTCACTCTTGCTTTCAGCAAAGCAGGGCCCCTCTTCCTTCCCCGCATCCCTCCTACACCCTTCTCCCTCTCCGAATTTAATATGGCTTCTTATGTTGATTTTTAAAGCACAAGTTTGGCCCAGTCTACGGTCACCGGACACTTAAAACAGAAGCGTGCATGACCATGAGTGGATTTTAAACTGAGAAGCAGTTCAAAGGTGAGAAATGGGAGAGAATACAGGGTGCTATTTTAGAAACATGTGCCTTGCCCACATTTTATTATCATCCCCCCCCCCAAAAACACACCCCTGTCTGTATTTGCTGAGGGAAAATTTGGGGGCTTCAAATGGCCATCTGGTTGAGAGGCCCATTAAACGGAGATCTGCCAATTAAGCACGATCTCATGTGAACTTATTTCCATACAGCTATTTCTGTTTCCTGTTCGTCCTGGGCAGTTTTCAAACCTGCAGTACAGTATGAAGTTCAAGTGATACTTCAGAAAGGTGGAGAGTGTTTACCTAAACTATGGTGATCTCCTAATAGTCCGTTTGCCCAGTGCCTGTGGTATTTGTTTACTCTCACAGAGGATTGCTGTATTTAAATAAGAAAGCACCTGAGGCAGCACGAGGCTTCTAAATATTCATTTTATAGTCAAGTACAGTAATAGAGAGTTTATGGGAGGGTGGAGAGACTTTTGTAGGTAATTTTAAAGTCCTTTATTTGGTAGGTGTTTGTGAAGTCAGAGGTAACCTAGCAAGTAGTTCAAATAATGTTATTTCCTACCTAGTTAGACAAAGTTTTTTCATGCCTCTTGAACTAGGAGCCTCTTTAACATAACACCACGTTAAAGCCAGGCTCTACGGGTACCTAGGTGGCTCAGTCAGTTAAGTGTCCGGCTCCGACTCAGGTCATGATCTCACAGTTCGTGGGTTCAAGGCCCGGGTCAGGCTCTGTGCAGGCTCTGTGCTGACAGCTAGCTCAGAGCCTGGAGCCTGCTTCGGATTCTGTGTCTCGCTCTCACTCTGACCCTCCCCTGCTCACGCTGTCTCTGTCTCTCAAAAAAAAAAAAACATTAAAAAAATTTTTTTAAATAAATAAAGCCAGGCTCTATTAGCTAGTTTTTGTATGTAACCAAAATGTATCATCCAAGCGGGCTCTGGGATGTGCCCCTTTAGTGACCATGAACATATTTTCATTATGAATCGTTATGTTCTCTGCCTGATTAATATTCAGACTGGCTTCTCTTTCCAACAGTAGCAGCAAGGGCACATCTTTCTGCCTGTTTTAACACCATTGTCTTCTGAAAAGAGTGGGAACATAACTTCATTCTGTGCAGGTACCGATTCATAGGAAAAGTTGAAAGTGATCGTTTAAAGTGCAGTTCCATAAATGACTACTAAACTGCTCAGAAGCAAACTTCAGGTTTTGTGTGTAGTCTGTGGAACTATCTTTTGAATTACAGCCTTAGATTCAGACCCTCAAAGACCAGCTTTCTACACGAGAAAGACAATAACTCCCCAGGAAGCAGCGCAGGTTGCTAGATGATACTGCTCCGGGCTGGGTGATAAACCTGTGAGATTTCCCAATGCCCAGTCCAGACACGGAGTCACCACGCGTCAGGGACAGCCTGATGTTGCCAATATCTCCACAACTGAAAAAAAATGGAGAGGGGAAGGAAAGGTTCTGAATGCAGACACACCTGAGGGTCAGGATGTTGTCGATCTTATCCTGATGCTTCCCCTACTACTAATGGTCGTTATTTAAAAATGTGTGTAGAGGGGCGCCTGGGTGGCTCAGTCGGTTAAGCCTCTGACTTCGGCTCAGGTCAGATCTCACATCCGTGGGTTCGAGCCCCGCGTCAGGCTCTGTGCTGACAGCTAGCTCAGAGTTGGAGCCTACTTCTGGTTCTGTGTCTCCTTCTGTCTCTGCCCCTCCCCCTCTCATGCTCTGTCTCTCTCTGTATCAAAAATAAATAAAACTTTAAAAAATAAAAAAAAAACACTTAGTTTAAAAATGTGTGTAGGAAAGAAGAAGAAAGCTGGAGGCATGGTGCTTCCTGATTTCAAATGATATTACCAAGCTAGAGTAATAATATTGGCGTAAAAGTAGACACATAGATCAGTGGAACACAATAGAGAGCCTCAGAAAACTCCTGTATATACAGTCAAGTAATTGATGCCAAAGGAGCACAATGGGGACAGAACCATCTCTTCAGTAAATGGTGCAGGGGAAAACTGGATGGGCACGTGGGAAAGAAGGAAACTGTGCTATATCACACTATATGCACAATGAACTCAAAATGGATTAAATCATTGAACCTAAGACCTGAAACTGTAATACTCCATAGGTGGCAAGCTTCTTGACCTCAGTCTTGGCAATGATACTTTTGGATTTGATACCAAAGGCAACAAAAGCGGGGCACCTGGTATGCCCAGTCAGAAAAGCGTGCGACTCTTGATCTCCAGGTCATGAGTTTGAGCCCCATGTTGGGTGTAGAGATTACTTAAATAAAGAAACTTCTTAAAAAAATTTTTTTAATGTTTTGTTTATTTTTGAGAGAGAAAGAGAGAGAGCGTGAGCAGGAGAGGGTTAGAAAAAGAGGAACATACAGAATCCGAAGACAGGCTCCAGGCTCTGAGCTAGCTGTCAGCACAGAGCCTGATGCGGGGCTTGAACCCACAAACAGTGAGATCATGACTTGAGCTGAAGCCAGACACTCAACCAACTGAGCCACCCAGGCGCCCCAAATAAATAAACTTTTTTTAAAAAGGCAACGAAATACCAGCAAGTGGGATCACACCAAACTAAAAAGCTTCTGCACAGCAGAGGAGACCATCATCAAAATGAAAAGGCAACCTACTAAATGAAAGAAAATACTTACAAATCACATATCTGATAAAAGATTAATGTCCAAAATATATAAAGAACGCATACAGCTCAGTGGCAAAACAAAACCAAAACCAAACCTGATTCTTAAATGGGCAGAAAATTTGAATAGACTTCTTTTTTCCAAAGAAGACATACATGTGGCCAACAGGTACATGAAAAGGTGTTCAACATCACTGAGGATGAGGGAAATACATATAAAACCATCTTGGGATATCAGCTCCCCCTTGTTAGAATGGCTAGTGTCAAAAAAGATAAGAAATAAAGGTCGGTGAGAATGTGGAGAAAAGGGGGCCCCTGCGCACTGTCGATGGGAATGTAAAACGGTACAGCCGCCATGGAAAACGGTATAGAGGTTCCTCAAAAAAATTAAACATAAGAACTACCATATGACCCAGAAATTCCACATCTGGGTATTTATTCAAAACACTAACTAACTGCAGCATTATTTACAGTAGCTAAGACATGGAGACCAACTAGGTATCTATTGATGGATGAATAGATAAAATGTGAGATATGTACATTACCTATATAGAGAGAGGGACAGAGAATGACAAATACTGTGTAATCTCATACGTGGATTAAAAAAAGAAAACCAACAACAGAACTCATAGGTACAGAGAACATTCAAAGAACAGACTGGCAGTTGGCAGAAGCGGGGGTTGGGGAGGGTGGGCAAAATGGACGAAGGGAGTCAAAATGCACAAACTCCCCGTTATATTATAAATAAGATGAGTGGATCAAGAAGATGTGGTACATATACACAATGGAGTAGTACATGGCAATGAGAAAGAATGAAATCTGGCCATTTGTAGGAAAGTGGATGGACCTTGAGGGTGTCATGCTAAGCGAAATAAGTCAAGCGAAGAAGGACAGATACCATATGTTTACACTCATAGGTCTAACAGGAAAACAGGAGAAACCTAATGGAGGACCAGGGGGAGGGGAAGAGGGTGAGAGAGTTGGGGAGAGAGAGGGATGCAAAACCTGAGAGACTATTGAATACTGAAAACGAACTGAGGGTTGAAGGGGAAGGGGGAGGGGGGAAAAGAGGTGGTGGTGACGGAGGAGGGCACTTATGGGGAAGAGCGCTGGGTGTTGTATGGAAACCAATTTGACAATAAACTATTAAAAAAAATTAAAAAAAATAAGTACTAAGGATGTAACATACAGCATGGGCACTATAGTTAGTAATACTGTATATTTGGGGTTACTCCGTGGCTCAGTCAGTTAAGCATCGACCTTGGCTCAGGTCATGACCTCCGGGTTCATAAGTTCCAGCCCCACATCGGGGTGGCTGCTGTCAACACAGAGCCCACTTCGGATCCTCTGCCCCCTTCTCTCTCTCTGTCCCTTCCCCACTCTCGCTCCCTCTCTCTCTCAAAAATAATAAACACTGAAAATAAAATAATACTGTATATTTGAAAGTTGCTAAGAGAATAGATCCTAGAAGTTCACATCATGAGAAGAAAACCATTTTAACTCTGTGTGGATGATGGATGTTACCTAGACTTACTGTACGCAGGAAACAAATGTTATACCTCAACTTAAAAAGAAAATACGTGTGGAAATCTACACGAGTTCTTCACAAGCCAATCAGCGGGGGGGGGCTTAGATGACCATACTGCTGAGGTCCAGCAGGCTCGTTATGAACAACACCGTTTAATAACTTTGTGAACTTAAATATTTTGGCCATAAATTTAGGCCACACCGATCGGAGCCCAAGCCCTGGGAAGCGCTGGCTCGCCTTCCCCACGTCGCCTGCGCTCTCGGCTCCCTGCAATCTGTCTTCAGCCCCGCAGCTCCTGGCTAAGTGCTCTCTCCAAGGTTATAAATAACCTGCTCTTCTCAGCGTCTCGGAAACTGCACCCACCTGGTCGTCCTCCTGCGTCTCTGGCTGCTCTGCAGTTTCTCTCCGCTCCGTGTTCTCAGGCTGGAGTGTGCTTCAGAATTCTGCCTCGGGTCTCCTCTCTCCAGTCCACCTTCTACCTTCGACTCCCGTGTCACCCCGATCCCAGTGGTGCCCAGATCGCTTCTCCGGCCAGCTCCAGACCCCACGCCTGACTGCTCACTTGACATCTCCATCCGTTTGCTACAGACTCCATGTGGCTTTTGCTGCCCCTCCTCCAGAACTGTCCGAGGGGATGCTGTCCCTGACCGGCTCGCTGCTGGAGCCAGGAACCTGGGCGGCTGCCTCCACGTTCCCTCTCCCGCACCATCCATATAATCACCAGTCCTGAGTAGCCCCAAACCCATCGTGGTTAGAGTGGGGGCCTTGGTGTGAGACCCTCTGGGTTCAAATCCCAGCTCCACCATTTACTAGTTCTGTAACCTGAAGCAAGCGACTCACTCCCTCTAGGACCCAGGTTCCTTGTCAGCAAACTGGAAATACAGTGCTTGCCTCAAGCATGGTCTTGAAGACGGAATGAGTTGAGGTGTGTAAATGTTTAGAACAATGCTCAGTACTTCAGGAGGCTCAGTAAATACTAGCTATGGCGTCTTTCTCCTCCCCTACCTCCTCCTCCTCCTCTTCTCCACTGTTGGTACCTAAGTGTGATCCCACCTTATCTGGATTATTGTAATATATTCCCAGTGGTCTTTCTTCTTCCATTTTTACTCCAATCCCCCTCCCCCATTCATTCTCCACACTAGATATGAAGGGGCCTTTTAAAATGCAAATCTAGGAGTGCCTGGGTGGCTCAGGTCATGATCTCGTGGTTTGTGAGTTCAAGCCCCGCATCAGGCTCCATGCTGACAGCTCAGAGCCTGGAGCCTGGAGCCTGTCTTCGGATTTTGTGTCTCCCTCTCTCTCTCTGACCCTCCCCTGCTCATGCGGTCTCTCTCTCTCTCTCAAAACTAAATAAAAACATTAAAAAAAATTTTAATGCAAATCTAACCATTTACTCCCCAGGTTGGAACCTTCCAGGGGTGGTGTGTGGCTCTTCCAGTCATAACCTTCCCCACACCAAGTGAACCACTTCCTGCCTACCCTACAAGCCCTCCTGGTGCTGCCCTCACTGCCCCTGCTCCAACTGCACGGGCCCCCCTGTTCCTCAGTGGCACCAGCCCCTTGCTGCCCGAGAGCCCTGCACCTGCTGTCCTTTCTGTTCCGCTTCTTGCCTGGCTCCCTCCTGAGCAAGCCCAGTGTCCTCTCCTAAGGGAACCCTTGCCCCCTAGATCATGTGATGCCCTCCCCATAACAGCTGTCTCTCAAAGAAGCCCCCATTTCCAGTCCGTAGCACTTCTCGCAATTAGGGTTCCCTTGTCAGTGCTCAAAGGCTTGCGATTTGAACCCAGAGGTTCCTCTGGCCAACTGCTATATCCCAGCGCCCAGCCTAGTGCCTTAGCAATAGTTGAATGAGTGAATTTAAGTTACGAGGGGCTCGTAACTTGAGTCATTGCTAATTTAGCTAGGTTTTCTTTTATCTTTCTTTTCTTTCTCTCCTTCCTTTTCTTTTCTTTTCTTTCCTTCCTTCCTTCCTCCTTCCCTCCCTCCCTCTCCCTCTCTCTCTCTTTCTCTCTTTCACTCGTCAAGTTGTAGGACTCCTCCCGAAGCAGGTGTCTGTCAGCCTGACGCCCTCTGAATAGCAGGCCAGCTGATGAACGTGGCTGCATTATTTACGCTGGGAACAGGAGGGCTGTAAGGGCATCAACACCAATGCAAAGAGTCTTTGCAGGTTGAAAGGAGCATCTGTGCCTTTCAAACAATGGAAATTGGATTAATAAGAGAATAAGAGCAATTATACTGAGATGATTCCAAATACAGCAAAGCAACAAAGGATTGTGCCACAGCTCATTTATTTATCTTTTATATTCAGGTTGGGGATTGAGAATCATGTTTCACGAAGCAAGGGACAGGCAGAGGTTCGTGAGTGACGTTCAGTATCTGCGGGACCTGCAGCACAAGGTGGACTCTGAGTATCAGGTAATCGCAGAAACTAGAATCACCCTCCCCCTCTGTTTACAGTATCCTGAGAGCATTCAAGGTGCAGCGTCAGTGTTTGATCAGCAGTAAGCGTTTCCTAAAATCCAAAACCCATCACTTCTAGATGTGACTATGGAAAGCTACTTTACGTCTCTGTGCTTCCTCATCTTTAAAACGGGGTTAATCGAGTGCCTGGGTGGCTCAGTCAGTGAAACATCCGACTTCAGCTCAGGTCATGATCTGTGAGTTCAAGCCCCACCTCGGGCTCTGTGCTGAGCGCTTCAGAGCCTGGAGCCTGCTTCAGATTCTGTGTATCCCTCGCTCTCTGCCCCTCCTCCAACTTGCACTCTCTCTCTCTCTCTCAAAAGTAAATAAACGATAAACAAAAATTTAATGGGGTTAATAATAGTACCCACTTCGGGGCTCGTAGGTAACTAAGTCAGTTAAGCACCTGACTCTCGGTTTCAGCTCAGGTCATGATCTCACAGTTCCGTGAGTTCAAGCCCCACGTCAGGCTCTGCATTGTCAGTGCAGAGCCTGCTTGGGATTCTCTCTCTCCCTCTATCTCTGCCCCTCCCCTACTCACTCTGTCTGTGTCTCTCTCAAAATAAATAAGTAGACTCAAAAAAAATTTAAATAATAGTACCTATTTCATAATATTGTCATGAAAATGAAATAATACTTAAAAAGTAGCACAGAGCTTGGCACACAAACCTTTGATAAACAAATGACATTTGATACATCAGCTATCAAGAAAAAAAAACCACTAAGGAGTTAACCGGATCGGCCTACCATTTATAAAATAATATGCCCTTCCGCTGTCATCCCACCAGAAACAAAGGTGTGAGCACATTCTCCAATAAGCTAAGTATTTGTCACCCTAGTTACAGTGTTTACATGCAAAACCAAACCAGACCGGGAGCCTGAGGAGTCATGACGTGATCACCCAGAGCTGGCATAGGACAAAGTTGCCAGACTGGGTGTGGGATTCTGGGAGCGGTTAGAAGCTGTCGCTCAGCCGACTAGCCAGAGGTCAGCCCTTGCCAATCAAGTAGGCATGTCCTCAGCCTCAGCCAAGGATTGAAAAGTGCTCCTTCCCTAAGGAAAACACAGAACTGTCGTTATCAGATTTTTCTCCTTCTTAGCAATTTCAAATATAACCAAACCTCCTGGGTCACCAAGGAAACCAGACCTATCTCGGTAACCTGATTTCACCTGTATCACACAGCTTGGCTTTGGGACTGGAAACAGAGTCGGCGATTTCCTCCCACAGCTTGTCAACCCACGTACAAGACTGTAAAATTGAGGGAATTTCTGTAAAATGAATAAGAACATAAATATCTGAACGGGTCACCCTGGGAATCCATCTACTTTTCACCACGATGTGTCTGCCACCTGACCCGCCGTTGGAAATACATGTTAGTAATGGTCTCCAAACAGGCATGTAAGAAAATCAATCATGATTAAGATGATTATCATTATTGATGGTCTGTGCTTAGGAAAATCACACAAATGTGTGGCTTAAAGTCACCGTGGTCTTGTTTTTCTCATCTCATTGAGAAAAACAAGAACGCTGTTCTTATTAATAATTGTACTTTGAACACTGTCCTTAGAGATAACAATACTTCCTAAGTACCAACTATGTCCTAAATGAAGTCCCCTCTCTCCCAGAATTCTCCTGGGAGTGAGAAACAATCGCTACACACAAGTAAATAAATATGTAAGATAGTTTCAATTACTGATAAATATAAGGAGGCAAATAAACAGAGGTTTGGGGTAGTAACATTTGGTCTGGAGGTAAAAGATGGGAAAGAGCCAGCCAGAGCATCCTGAGGAGAAGAAAGCAAGTGCAAAGGCCCTGAGGCAGGAACTAACTTGGAGTCCTGGAAGAAACAAAAGAAGGCCAGAGTAGCTGAAATCCATTGACCAAGGGAGAAATGTGACACATGACAAGGCAGGAGAGGTAAAAAGGGCCAGACTGTGTCTGACTCTCTCAGGACAAAGCTTGGTATTAGTTTATTCTTATCTCTGTGAGAATTATTGGATAATTTTAAGCAAGGGAGTGGTATGATCTGATTTACGGGGCTTTTTTTTTTGAGAGAGAGAGACAAAGTACACAAGCAAGGGAAGGGCAGAGAGAGAAACAGAGAGAGAGAGAGAGACAGTGCGAGCAAGATGGGTCAGAGAGGGAGATATAGAATCTGAAGCAGGCTCCAGGCTCTGAGCTAGCTGTCAGCACAGAGCCCGACACTGGGCTCGAACCCACGAACCGTGAGATCATGACCTGCACTGAAGTCAGATGCGTAACTGACTGAGCCACCCAGGCGCCCCTGATTTACAGCTTTTAAAGAAAACTCTGGCTGCTGTGTGGGGAAAGGACCAAAAGGGCCTAGGGAAGCAGCAGAAAAACTTAGAAAGGAAACCACGGCAGAAATTTAGGAGAGAAAGTATGGTGGCTTGGACGCAGGGGGTAGGAGTGGAGGTGGTGAGAAGCGGCCCAACAGGAAACAGAAACTGAAGAGACATCTTGCTGGCAGATAGAGAGGCGGAGTGGGGGAGAGAAGGGAGTGAAGGTTGACTCACATCAACA
Source organism: Mungos mungo (assembly GCA_004023785.1). Lineage (NCBI taxonomy): Eukaryota > Metazoa > Chordata > Mammalia > Carnivora > Herpestidae > Mungos > Mungos mungo. The sequence goes on along the minus strand of PISW01012708.1, from coordinate 4,733 downwards.
TGTTTACTTGTCCATCAGCTCCCTCTGTTATCATCCATTTTAAACTGCTTGACTTTTTTTTCCCAGACCTCCAATCCCCACACTTTCAACAAAGAACTTCCCTTCCTGTTTTACACACACAGGAAGCAAAGCAAGGCCATCAGGTGGGAAGCCACTGCACTCCTCCCCTTCCATGCCCGGCTGTACACGCATCCAGCCCGTCAGGTCCCCGGGGTGAAGCGACACTCTCCCTGCCAGTGCCTGGCCCGCGCTCTTGGTCCACATCCCTTGTGCCCAGCTCTTCTCATCTGGATCACGGACATTTCCTTCCTCCTGATTGGCCTAGCCTACAAACATGTCCAAGTCCCGCCTGTCCTCAGAACAAAAGAACAAAGCTGCCCATGGACCCTGTGTCCTCCTCTGGCCACAGCCCAAGATGTCCCCAAACAGCTACATTTCTATCACCTCTCTCCCCTCTTCCCCTGCTCCCCATTCATTCCTAACCCGTGTGGCCTGGCTGTCACCTCCCCTCCCCTGAAACTGTACTCTCACTAAGATCAGTAGCCAAATCCAGCAGACACTTCTTTAGGCTTTTGGTTCTCAAGCTTTATCTACATTTGACACTAGAAATTCTTTTCTTCCTAAAACATCACTCCTTTGGCCTTCTGACATCGCGCTCTTCTGATTTTCCTTCTGTTTCGCCCACAATGTTCTCTCTGCCCCTCAAATGTTAATTTCCCTAGGTTTCCATCAGCCCAATTTTCTTCTGTTTCACAAGGTCTCTGCGACCCATCTCGTCCCTCCTGTGTTTTTAGCCACCAGTCGTAGATAACGCCTTGTAATCCCCGGTCTCCCCCAAAGTGGCGAGATCACGTGCACGCCTGCTTGCTGGGCGTTTCCAACTGGGTGTTGCAGAGGCGTGCCAGCCTGTTCCAACCCCCCGCCATCCTCCTCTGCACTCCCTCCCTGATGACAGAGACTAAGCCCTCCCCGACTTCTTTCTCCCCCTCACCACCCACATCCCACCAGTTACCAAGTCCTGCCACCGTTACCCAAATGCTCGTGAACTTGTGCCTTCCTTTTCATGCCATTGCTGCCACTCTGGCTCCAGCCTCCGTCATTTCTCTCCAGGATTGTTCCAATGTCCTTATTACTAGTCTCCTTGCCTCCAACGTTGGCATCTTTCAGATTGTTTTTTTGAAATGGATCTAAAATGTGAATTTGACTATGCAGTTGGAACACATGAAGCCCTTGAGTTATTTCCCGTCACTTCAAGGCAGGTCCAGACCCAAGAACCACAGCAAGACCAGCCTAAACCTTTACCACTTCCTCCTCTTCCCCCTTCTTTACTCTCTTGACAAGCGCGGTGAAGACTGTAGTTTTAATTTAGAACTAAACGGAATGTCTGTACTCCCACCACACCCTTCTTTAAAAAAACAACTTTAGGGGTACCTAGGTACCTAGGTGGCTCAGTCGGTTAAGCATCTGACTTCAGCTCAGGTTGTGATTTCACAGTTTGTAAGTTCGAGCCCCACATCGGGCTCTGCACTGAGAGGACAGAGCCTGCTTCAGATCCTCTGTCTCCTCTTTCTCTGAGCCTTCCCCACTCCCGCTCTCTCTCTAAAAAATACATAAACATTAAAAAAACAAAAAACCAACTTTATTGAGGTATGATTTACATATCCTACAATTCACCTGTTTTAAGTGTGTAATTTAATCACTTAGAGTACATTTACCAAGTTTGCACCCATCACCACCATCCAGTTTTAGAACCTTTCCATCACTCCCAATACCAAAGCACCCTTTCCTAACTTTCACACTGTTTATGAAATAGTATTGAAATTGTCTTGTGTGACTTCCTCTCAGTTCGGACCACAGCTTCTTAAGGGCAGGGATGGAGTCTTACTCTTTGGTTGAACTGAATGCCCTGTCACTGAAGTGAGTCAGCATTACCCAACTTGACCACCAACTCTGTTTATCAGACTGAGATTCAGCTGACTTGTAACTATTCCTCAAAGCCAAGTCCACCCCCATTGAGCATTTTCAAAACCACTCACCACAAGGGCTGAAAAAATAATTATGATTGTCTTTAATATGTTCTGAGCCTGGTTGAGTGAAGGATGTAGCCACCCACCAAAACTACTTTGAAGGGAACCGTAATAAGTTATTTGTATTATTTAGTCTATCCCTTGTCTTGTCCCAGAAAGGATTTAAAGTAGGGGTTTAAGAGTCCCGAGTATGACCTTTATAACCCCTCAATGACTTGGTCCATATATGACCTGTGTGTATCTAATTAATATATCAAGGTAGACTTTGCGTTAGGTCGATATTGAAACCCAGGGTCATCCATGAGCTTGGCCAGTTACTTGTGGCCTGGGAAATCCCAGCTCTCTCTCACCACCGAGCAACCTGCTTGGATCCCCAGGATTCCCTGTTTCAGGGTGTACAAATAGTGTAAGACCTAATAACTAGATATGACTCCTAAATCATATACATTTGCCACAGATTCCTTCCTGCACTTCCCTCACCTTTAATGAACTGGCTCAAATTGAAGCCCTTAGAAATCTCCCGTGTGCACTCTTCAAGCTACATCCTAAAATATGCTAAGGATTGGTACGCACCAAATTAGCGGTGCCTTTACAGGTCTGTGTGCTGGCAACAGGAGAGGTGAGTTAAAACCACCCCGAGTTATTTTGATGCTACTCCTTTCAGTGGTTGGGTGGGACCCTTCTGAAAACAACAAGTGGAAATAAACATCTATTTGGCATATTACATGCTATTTCAGAATCTGGTAACTAGGACATAATTATATGCCATCGCAGGATTTGGCTCTTAGTTCTTCAAGGGTGTTCTTACTCCATAGGCTTTTTGTTTTTCGTCCTTCTTTTGGTCAAACGTGTTTATGTAACTTGAGGCAGATTTTAGCCATTAATGTCTACTGAAAGCTGGAGAGAAAGATTGCACTCGGCGTTGCAGAACGATATTCTGGAATCTATCAGATGTGTTCAGATGCGTTTCGTTTCCTGTCATTTATTCATCCTGATCTTTCAAGTACTGAGCAAACAACATGACGATGTAAACTTGTTCAAGGACATGCTAGGTGACTAGACCAGGTGGCGGGGGCTCGGGGACCATCCACTCAGTGGGTTGAGGGAATGGAGATAATTCAGCCTCCTCTCCCATTTGAGCCTGGGGGGTTCTCTGCTCGACGCACCTCTGGGGTACATGTTTCTATACTCTTCACAGACAGAATAAAAAACCTCATTTGAGGGGGCTACCATGTCAAATTGTTTCTACACCTTTGATTTCTTAACCACTTATTACTAATGAGCTTGAACAGTGCCCCCCAATGATAATTAAATCCCCAAATATTAGATCATAAGAACAAGAAAAACATACCCACTGAAACAGTGACAAACTCCCACTTTTCTAATTGCCTGGAGACTTCAAGCAACAATAACCGTGACAGGGACCACTGTGCTCCAGAGGCAGGGATGCGCTGCGGTGCAGGGGAGGGGGCGATGGGGGGGGGAGCGCAGTTCAGACCAGAACCATGTGAGTCTGGAAAGCGGTCCTGGCGTATGTGGCTTCTTAAGGCATCAGGAGCTTGGATGGCGACTAGGAGGGACTGACTGAGAAACTGAGCACCCCTGTGGGTTCAGAAAGCTGTTAACATTTGGGGGGGAGCTTGGCTGGTTCAGTAGGCTATGCAACTCTTGATTTTGGCTCAGGTCATGATCTCATGGTTCACGAGTTAGAGCCCTGCGTTGTAGCGCTCTGTGCTGACGGTGCGGAGCCTGCTTGGGATTTGCTCTTTCCCTTCCCTCTGCTCCTTCCCTGCTCATGCTCCAGCGCGTGCTCTCTCTCAAAATAAATAAACAGAAAAGAAAGAAAGAAAGAAAGAAAGAAAGAAAGAGAGAGAGAGAGAGAGAGAGAGAGAGAAAGAAAAGAAAGAAAGAAAAAGAAAGAAAGAAAGAAAATGAGAGAGAGAGAGAGGAAGGAAGAGAGGAAAGAAAGAAAGAAACAAAGAAAGGGAGGGAGGGAGGGAGGAAGGAAGGAAGCTCTAACACTGAAGGAAAAGCAGGTTCCGAGGCAGCCTGGTTGATGGAGAGAAGGATTTCTTCAGTAGTCTGGCAGGAAAACTGCGGGCTCAGGAAACAGACCTCTGCTCCCAGGGCACAAAAACAAGGATGAACCTCAGGCCCGGACAGAAAGATCCTTTCTTCTTCCCTGACCAGAATCAGAGTCACATGATTTGGCAGAGGCTGACTTTAGAAATAGAAGTAAACCAAGAAATGGGATCGGAAATGACAATTGAAGCCCAACGATGCTGATGACAGCGATGACGGTGGTGATGAGTGCCTTTCACTGAACGCTCCCCAAGCCACTCACTCTGCCGAGCGTCCTGCCAACAGGGCCCCGGGCCCTCCAGCAGTCTGGCAGCACAGGGCATCTCCCACTACGGATGAGGGAAGCAAGAATCAATGGAGTTAGTCAGCCTGCCCAAGGTCATGTTGCGAGAAAGTGGCAGAGCCTGGGTCTGCCGTGTTTACTGTATTGAGTTACTGTGAGTCACAGGAACCACGTCATGCCCCACAGGCACATGTGCACATTCTGCGTTCTGCCCCCACAGTGGTAGCTTGTGCTCCGTGCGTGCCTGCAGCCCCAGGGGTGGACTGGGGGTGGGGTGCTGGCTGCCTGCAGTCCCAGGGGTGGGCTGGGGGGCTGGGGGCTGCTGGCTGCCTGCAGTCCCA
>PISW01012707.1:19258-30970 GCA_004023785.1 Mungos mungo | reverse complement strand
AAAAAAAAAAAAGCTGGAAAGTTCTACAAATCTTTTATACAAACAAAGCAATCCCTGGGACAATGCTGTTTCTACCTGCTCCCAGAAGCAATCACCTAATCTAGTTTAGCTGTTTCTTTTGAGATTTAGTCTAAGTAATGCATTTTTCCTGCAATTTTTGATTCTTTATCATTAGATATTAACTACTCTCTTCCTACCAAAGAAGTTGGGATTCGATTTTCTTACGATCACCCTGAAACCCACGTAAAACAGTGTTTCTCCAACCAAACTCATCGCTATGAACAGATCGTAGTTCATTGTTTCTCAAGTTAATAAATATCTCATTCTTCGTGCCTAAAATAATTGGTGACAAATTCACCAACAGATCTGCATAACCCCATCCACACACTTTAGGTAGGTAAGGTTTCCTCTATGAAATTATGACCTATACACACGCCTGCACACAGGCACACACACGCACATGCACAGATGCATGTGTCATAATGTGAATCACCATCCGTAGACCCATCCACGTACCTACACGTGAGGGTGGAGACCAGGACATTTCCAGTGTCCCATGAAATTTCCCGTGCCTCCATCCCAAGATGTGCCTCCTCCCCAAGCTGAGCTGTTGTCTTGAATTCTGATGCCATAGATGGCTTTTTGCCCCATCTCATGCTTGCACGTGCTCATGCGTGCTTCTGGATTCTTACACCGAATACAGTGGTGTGAGGGTCATTTGTCTTGGTCCCTGTCACGGCATCCGGCTATTCTGTCATTGCTCTCAGAGAGGATAGTTTAAGTTACCACGAAGTAGACCCCTCTCCTCCACTGCTGATGAACACTTGAGTTGACGTGACAAGGAAGTGTGGTCAGGAGCCTGCCACGGGTGCTTACTGGTGGGACGTGCGTGTGCATTTCTTCGAGGGCGTCACCACTGAGACAAGGTACGGACACTCTCCCCGTCACTGTGAGGAGCCCCTCTGTCTCCACGTGCTCACTCACCAACACTTGGGACTTTCTAGCTTTTTAAATTCTAGTCGGTCCACTGGATATGGAGAGGGGTGTAGTCTGTGTTTCTAGTTCCCGGTGATGAAGGGCTTCAGCATCGCTTATTACGTTTATTGGCCCTTTGGAAACTCTTGTTTGTGAAGTAGCTGAAGGCTGCATTTTCCTCTTTTATTGGTATGATTTCTATGAATTCAAGGGATGAATTTCAATTGAATACAATTTTCTGATTCACCACTTCTTTCCGTTAATGATCTCTGCATCTTTAATAAAATCTCTGCCTATTCCAGGGGCGCCTGGGTGGCTCCGTGGGTCAAGCGGCCAACTCTTGATTTCGGCTCAGGTCATGAGCTCACAGTTGGTGAGTTTGAGTCTTGCGTCAGGCTCTGCACTGACAGCACGGGACCTGCTTGGGATTCTCCCCCCACTTTGTCCCTCCCCTCCAAATAAATAAAGAAACTTAAAGTAAACCTCTGCCTATTCAAGGTCAGGAGACTAGATCATCAACCCTTTCCTCCCACGTGATGACTTGTCTTGTCAATCCCTTGAGAAAGAGACGTCGTGACGCTTCACCCCTCTCCCATCGCACTTAGCGCTTCTGTGTCCAGATCAAGAAATCTTCCCAACACCAAGCTCATCCGAAAATTCCTTAGGATAAATTTCGTAAGTTTCAGCAATTTAGCATTTGTATCTAAATTTACTTTTTTCATATTTAAACTTGAAATATGTCTGGAACGGGTCTTTGTATAAGTAGGTGAGGGAGAAGATCAAAATATTTTTCCCCGATGGGTATCCAGTGACCCAGAACCAGTCATCGAGAAGGTGCTCTACCCACGCTCTCCACGACCATAGTGGTCACTAACCTGACCATCCACAGCGTGTGCAGAGCCCGCGCTACCAGCACGAACGGAGGCTCCCAAAGCAAAGCACGGTGTACGGTACTGAATGTAAGTCAAGCCAAAATAGTATCACATAAAATATAGTCTAACCCCTACACTGAGAAATGCATTCTTTCTCTCCTCATATTTCCATTTAATAAAAGTTATCTCCACCAAAGTGTACTTTGGCTTTATTGCATAATGTCCATTATGTGTATTATTTTGATTAGCTCTCAGTTCAAAATATTTTCCAGTTTTCTACTTAAGTTTTTTGACTAAAAAGTTACATAAAAGTGTCCAGTTTGATTTCCACACGTGGGATGATTTCCTAGTTACCTTTTTGTTATTAATTTATCATTTCAGCATGTTGATCACATTTCCATTTGCTTTTGGCTTCCATTTTCCTCTTGGTGAATTGGTTGTCACTTTAGTGTTGTTTTTTTGAAGGAAATCTGATTGATTGATTGATTGATTGATTGAAGTTTAAGCCAGTCTTCGATTTTCGGAAGTCTTTTATATTGTGATTAATTGTGATTTTCTTTTTATTTATTATGCCTACATTTCATGTTTAGTATGACATTTACAATCACTTTAGGAAAATCCTTATCCTTATTTTTTTCAAATATTGGTCCCACCAGTATTTTTTTCCCTCGTCTCCACGGACTCTGATTACACATATGTTAGACATTTACACTTCATCCCACATGTCTCTTCTTGCTTTTATGTTTTTTTAAGTACCTTTGTTACTAAGCTCATTTCTGAATATTTTCCTCTGACCTGTCTTCCAGGGTTCTAATTTTCTCTTCAGCTATGACTAATTTTGAACTAAACCCTTCTATTAAGTATTCATCCCTTTGCTTATTTTTTAATTGTAGATTTTTTTATTAGTTGCCCATTTTCTACATACATTATTAATTTTGTCTTTTATTTCCTTTGGTATACCACACATATTTATTCAAAGGATGATGTGATAATTCAGTATGAAATATCTGTGGGCACGGTCCTGTTACCTTTCCTTTCTTTGGTTTAGGGTCATGCCGACTTCTCCTGTGCCCGTTTACTTTTAGTAAATGCTGGACATGGAATTTGGAAAGTTGTGGAGATGATTTGATTCTCCGGATAACTTTGTCATCTTCTTTTAGGGTGGGACCCCAGGGACTCCACAACACAGAGTCAAGGCAAGTGCAAACCTGACCTTTATGTTTAGGGCCCTCTCTTTCCAGATGACCCGAGGTATGCCCTTCTTGACCGCCAGCCTGAATCTGGGAAGTTTCCAGACCTCTTTCTTTGGCTGAGACACAGGTCATGTGGAGTCTCGTTGGACCGTGTTCTTGGGAACAGTTTGGCAAGCACAGGAGAGGCACAGAGGGGCTGGATTGGCATGGCGGCCACACAACGCCTTGGCTGGTCCCATGGGGGGCCCACAACGGCAGGTGTCCACAGGCCAGGTGAGGGGCCACGGCTTTCCTCCGCACCAACAGGTGGTGAGTCCGCCCCGCCCCGCGAGGCTTCAGGCACCCTGGGCACAGCAGCTCCCCCGCTGAGAGCAATCGTCCTGGGCGCTGCCTCCAGCCAACGCTCGGGAGGCTGGGGAGCGAGGGCCTTGGTCGGAGGCTGCCAGGCTTTGTCTCCACGGTGCCAGGGACGAATCCGGGGCTGTGCAGCCCAGATGGTCTCTGTTACAACCACTCAGCTGTGCTTCTGCTGCTGTGCAAGCAGCCACTCTGTGTAGCAAATGGGCACAGCTGCATCCCGGTGGGGCTCCGTCTACAGAAACAGCGAGCCTCCTCTGGCGCACGGGCCGGCCTTCGCCAGCCCCTGGCCTTGGTCACAGAGGGGCTTAGCGGCTCACCGCCTCCTCCACTTCGCCCTCATCCCAAGCAGGCGCCGCACTGCTGTCTGCGTTTTGCCCCCTCCCCACGGTCCAGCATCAGCTGAAACTCCCACCTGTCCCTCAGCATCTCACCCCCTTTTTCCAAATTTGACCCCTGTCCCTGGAGCTGTGTTGTTCAAAACAGCGGCCACTCGTTACATGCAGGAGTCCAAACGTACGTTCACTGAAGTGAAACAAAGCCCAGGGGCACCCAAGGGCTCAGTCAGCTAAGCGTCCAACTCTAGACTTCGGCTCGAGTCGGGACCTCACAGTCCGTGGGTTCGAGCCCGTGGCGGGCTCCATGCTCACAGCCCCAGGACCTGCTGGGATGCTCCCTCTCTTCCTCTCGCTCTGCCCCTCCCCCGCTGGCACACGCGCACTCTCAATCTCAAAATAAATAAATGTAAAAAAAACATTAAAAACTAAAGCTGAACGAAGTCTGGAAGTAGGTTTCTCAGCCACAGAAGCCACGTTGTGATGCTGGACAGCGCCCCTGGCTCCGGGCCCCCACGCCGGATGGAGGGAGCGCGGAGCGGGTTCGTCACCGTGGAAGGTTCTGCCGTGGCCGTTGCTAATCGAGAGGAAAGGTTGGCCCACCTACCCGGGTCACCTCAGTGCATTTCCACCCTTTCCCACATCCTGGTCCCAAAACGCCTCTCTCCCTTGATACCTCTCTGATGTGGTCAGCGTGATTTTATTTTATTTTTAAAGTTTATTTATTTATTCATTCGTTTATTTATTTATTGAGAGAGAGAGAGAAAGAGAGAGAGAACCCCAAGCTGACTCACATGCTCTGAGCGGAGCTTGACCCGGGCTCGATCTCACAAACCTCGAGATCATGACCTGAGCTGAAACCATGAGTCAGATGCTTACCCGACTGAGCCCCGCAGAGCTCCAGCTGGTGAGTTTAAACGTTTTGTCCTGTCATTCAAATCGTTTCTGGGGGGGACGTTGGTCTACATCATCTGGTCCGTCATGACCAGAAGCAAACCTCATGCTGTTCTCTAGTGTCCTTTCCACGTTGGGGGGGCTCCTCCCCGAAGCCCCGTTCAGCGGGAAGACTCCTGTTTCCGGTTCTATCGGGGTCGCCGGTGCCTTTAGTTTCCTGGGTGGATTCCTGAAGCCAGACTTCCTCTTGTCCCCAGGGCAGGCTCCGTGTCCCCCGGGCTTTCCAGCTGCTTGTCCCAGGGCTCGGCGGGCTCCGTGCCTGGGCGTTGGGGCAGGTGTGTGTGTGCTGTGTGTGTGTGTGAGCGTGTGCATGGTCCTGTGTGTGCGCATGGGTGTGGGGGGGTGGGGGTGTCCCACGTGTGTGTCCTATGTATGTGTGTGTCCCCCGTGTGTGTGTCCTGGGTGTGTGTTGCGTGTGCTCACATGCACGTGTGTGTGCGTCCCGTGTGGGTGTGTACACAGCACACTCAGTGTCCACGCCACATTTAGCAGAAAACCCGTGTTCCGTGCCCACGACCAGCGCAGGCTCTGCTGCGGTTTCACCGACGACGCCGTGTGTCCTCGACAGCCTGGGACGTGGGTCACCTCTGAGCGGAGGGCGCGGGCAGCAGGTGTGAACCGCAGGCCCCTCTTCACCCAGGACGCACTGTGCGGGGAGCCGTCCCCACGCGGGGCCTCGGCTGACTCCACCCCGGGCCCCGACGCCCGTGTCAGCGCGAGCGGTGGGAGCCTCCACCTCTGTCCTCGTTTCTGGCTGGAACGCGCGTCTGTACTTCAGGCACGAGACAGATTCCTTCTCCTTTTCCACCCGATCTGTGTTTTTCACATTCAAGGTACGTTTAATTCCCACTTCCTGGGTTTGAAGCAGCATCAGGCGACTCCGAGGCCTGTTCCGTCTTCTGTCTTGGGCAGAAATCCCAGGGGTTTGTGCTTCAACCATTATCACATCCCGTCCCCTCGCTGACCCTAACGCCGGGGTCGCGATGGCTGTTTTCCGGGAAAGGAGAAACGCTTGGAGTAGTTATTAGCTGCGTGACTTCGAAAATCTCTGTGGCACGGGGTCCGTCGCAAAGCCCAGCGCTCGTGTGCCCCTGGGCCCTGGCGGCGGGGAGCAGACCCCCCCGCACGGTGACCCCAGGGGCTGGCTGGCGGACGCTCCAGGTCCTGAATGGGTGTCCTTGAGCGAGGCTCCTACCTGGTCCGGCGCACACGTGAAATAGGAAACTTTGGGGGAGAAAACGCTCAGGGTCCGTTCAGGAGAGGCTGGACGGGGGCACAGGGGGCGGTGGGGCGTCACAGTGATCCCGGCTCTGACCCCCCTTCTGAAGGGACCGGTGATTCTGCTGCCTGCTCTCCTGTCCTTGATTCTGGGCGATGGATGGAGGCAGGAACCCGGGTCGACAGTGAGGGGCCGGGTTCCCAGACCGCAGGGAGGGTGCCCTGGAGGCGGTGTCCGGACCACGCTGGGCCTCTGAGGAGGAGGCCTCGGCAGGCCGGGGGAGGAGGGCGACGGCTGCGTGGCGGGTCAGGATGGGGCTGAGCTCAGCCTGTGGACGCAACGCCCCGGGGCGGGGGGGATTAAATCAGCAATTCAGGGAGCTCGGGCTCTGACTGCGTCTTCACATTTTCCGTCAGGTCTGCCCTGACGACAAATCTACGACAGGACACGACTCCCCATTTTCCAAGCGGGGAAAGCAAAGCAACAGCCTCCCACAGAGTGGCTCCTGAAACCTGGAACTTTCCGTCTCTTCTCAGCACAGACTAGCCGGCAGGGCGGCGGGTCCCACGGTTGTCCTGGCCCCACCCCCCACTGCCACAACATCACAGGGTCACCGTCACCGGGTGACAAGCCGGGCGGCTCAGCCTGAGCGCCAGGCCCACCACTGAGCAGGGGCCGGAGGGGCCTCAGCCCGGAGAAGAGGTGCTTCCTTCACGTCCGCGGCTGCGCCGGAGAGGACGGCGTCCGGACGGTGAAATGTCTCTTTGGAAACCCACTGTCACCGCGTTCCCAGCTGCGTCCCTTGTTCCTGGGCGCGGGAGCCCACGGGGTCGACGGCTCTGTGGGCCGTGACTGTTTGTCTCTAAGCACCTCTGGAAAGCCTCATCCGGAGCCAGAAACAAGGGCCGGTTGGTTTTGTTCTCCTTGATTTCCTTCTGGAGGCTGACCGGCGGGAGCCCAGCGGGCTGGCGGTCTTCCAGGCGGGCAGCAGGGTGGCCGTCAGCAAGAACTGTCCTGAGCAGAGGACACTGACATGCAGACCACTCCCTGACGCCCAGGGTCACGGATGGCGGGAGTGGGTGTGTGAGTGAGCGGCATCGCCCGGGAGGCCTGGGGACACCGCCCGGCTTCTTCGGTGCCACGTGGCCTGGGTCTGGGGCCAGGGCGGCCGGGCCGCTTCCCACGCCTGGGCGCCGGCTGCGTTCAGCTCGCTCGTGGGAGCACGGCCACCGTCAGCTCGGGGAGGTGGGGGAGGTGGGCTCTGTGATGGGGACACACGTCCCTCCTAGAAGCCCGACGACCAGAGCCAGCTCTGAACCGGGGACAGCGAGCCGCACACGGAAGCTGCTAGAAGTTCCAAAGGGACGTGATGGACACCCTGTGTCCGGGGGTCCGGCCCAGGGCACATCCTGGCTGGGAAACTGAGTCTCAGTCTGGCACAAAACCTCAAGAAGAAAGGAGTCATCAGAGGGGAGAACGTGACCTCAGGTCTCGGCGTGGGGCACCCCTGGGCTCCACTGCAGCTTTTGTAAACAGTTTTTAAAATATTTACTTGTATTTGAGAGAGAGACAGAGCATGAGCAGGGGAGGGGCAGAGAGAGGGAGACACTGAATCTGAAGACAGGCTCCAGGATCTGAGCTGTCAGCACAGAGCCCGACATGGGGCTCAAACCCACGAACCCTGAGACCATGACCTGAGCCGAAGTTGGCCACCGACCGAGCCGCCAGCGCCCTCGACTGGAGCTTTATGCCTTCGTAGCGGCACCAACTACAGCACCCGGCGTTCTCGAGGCGAAGGAGCGTCTTCCGCGTCAGCTAATGAGCCCCGACCCGGGGACACTATCGAGACGAATGTGCTATGCTGACAGCCATCAGACACGGTGCCTGGTGTGGACAGAGCCCCAAGCCCTCCTGGTTGGGGCGGTGCCTGCTCCCTGCTGTGCCTGGCTCGGTCAGCCAGAGCCTCGGCGCGTCGTGGACACGGGCGGCCGTCGTGCGTGACTCTGACCCTGACCCGTGTGGACAAGGCGACGGCCTGCCTGCCCGGAAGGGAAAGTGGCCTCCGGGCTTCTCCTCCAGCCCTGCCTCGCCCAGCGGCGGGGCCGCTCTCTGTGCTCTTGGCTCTTCGGACCCCCTTCACCGTGATGGGCCCCTGACCTGCCTGACCTGCCTTCCGGGCTCCACACCGTCTGACCCCACCTCTGAGTCTCTTATTCAGGGAGGCCTCTGACGGGCTCGGTCGTCTGGGGCCCTTGAGGACACGCAGCGGGCACTGGGCACACATTTGCTAAATTCAATTCAGTTGAAGGAAAACGTTTGTTTGTTTGTGGCCCGCCGTCCCTGTAAGTGGCAGGATGAGCCAGACGTTAGAAGGTGCTTCTGACCCTGGAGGAGCCCCGACGGCAGAAAGCCCACAGCATGACTCAACGGTGCGGAGAAGCCACAGCGCGGGGCGCGCCGAAGGCCGGGAGCCGACCCCCAGGCTCAGGCACGCGGGCTCGGTCCTGCGCTGACGCCTCCGTGAAGATCGGGGCCAGAGGGAGGCTCCGCCGGGGCCCGGAACCAGCTGCAGGTCCGGGGGCACCAGCGCTCACGCACAGACCGTGAGCAGAGGAGGACGGAGCGGCGTGAACGGAGACAGCGCGTGGATGGAAAACCGTGCTCACTCCCGATGGTGCTTCTCCCGCTCGGCTTCCCCGCGAACAAGCCGCGGCCCTGAACGCCTCCTCCGGCACCAGCCTCAAGATCAGGACCGCATGCATGGGCTCCTTCCTGGGCAAAGCGTCGTCACATTTTCTCTCCCACGCCCCCCTCGTCCCACCTGCCAGAACTGCCCTCTGGTAGGGGCTTCGTGCCGCTGATTAAACACATGCTCTCCTCACCCGGCGCACCGCCTGCTCCCTTTCCCAGACCCTCACGCCGCTGACGCTCCTCCCGTGTGGTCGGGGGATGTGCAGTCCCTTGACCGGAAGCTTCCTCCTTCGGTGCTGGAGGGACCGGCCCCCGCGGAACTCAGACTCAGCGTGTCTCCTGCGCCCGCGAGGGCTGCCTGCACTTTGCACAGGAGACGGCGCCCCCTCCACGTGCGGCACTTTCCTCCGGTGCTGGATCCCGTCTACACTCAACTCCCCCTGACCCGTGCGGATACTTCTGTCCCTCCTTCCGCTGGGAGCGCCGAGCGAGGGGGGGCCAGCTGGTCCTGTCTCGCTGTGTCCCCTCCCACAGGGGGCCCGAGTGCCCCGCGGTTGGACCAGCACTAACCTGGAAAGAGCCACGCACTTGATCCCCCAGGAAATGGAAGGGGAGGTGACCTCGATCAAATAGGGTGGACGTTACTGTGGCCAGAGGGTCCTTGGAGATGGATCTGTGGTTAAGACATTTGAAAAAACGCCAGTTCCCAGACGTCAGTCCTGGTTGAGTAGGAGCAGAAAAGCTCACGCTGAGAACAGATAAGCGAGGACCCGGGGCACCGCAGGCGCCGTGGGAGCCAAGAGCTGGCGCTCGCCGGCCCGGGCGGCGGAGACGCGGAGAGGCCCTCCCGGCAGGAGCGCGCCGAGCTTCCCAGGAGGACGGAGATCTCGCGCGGCCGACGGAGCGCCGTGCAGACGCAGCGCCTGAGAGACGCTTCCAATTCCCAGACCAGTAAAACGCTAAGAAACGAAGTGAGAATCCTGTGAATTTATCTCAACAAGTTCATAAAAGGGAAAAGTAAAGATCAGCATAAACCAGCATTAACGGGGGTCCGAGCAAAGATAAACAGATCACAGCAAAATGGCAGCATGGAAAAGACATAAATATATAAAGCGAGTTTTTTAAATTAAATGCTCTCTAGCTTAATTCAGGAAAAGAAAAATAAAAAGTCAAAGAAGTGGCAGTAGATGAAGGGAGAAGCCAAAGGGGAGGAAAGATGGATATTTTTCTAGAAATCTGTGTGAGGCAGGTTAAAAATGACAGTTTACGGGGGAAATACCACTAACAGACTGACGGGGAAAGAGGCAAAACCCGTGGACGGAGCATCAGCGTTCCTCACCCAGACCCGCTCCCCCCGCAGCCGGAGACCCTCCCTCCCCAGGTCCGCCCCCTCCCCCCAACAGCATCGCTCAGAGCAGTGTCCGCCCTGCTCGCCGCCCCTCGCCCTCCCCTCCCCCTCCCTGCCCGGCCCACCCACGGCCGTCGGGCCTCCGTGCTCTGCCCCGGCCTCACCAAACACGTGGCTGACTCAGGGCCTTTGCACCTGCCGCCCGCCCTCCCCAGGATCCCCGAGGCCTCGCTCTCCTCTTCACTTACAGCCTCGAGTGACGATCACCTTCTCGGAAGCGCGTGGGCACCTGTCCCCGCCGGGCGTCTGCTCTGCCCTTCTCTCCGTCTCCTGATGCGGAGAACGATTCCTCTCTCACTTTGAGTCCGCATCTCTCTCTCACCTCCGCACGCGCACACGCGTTTCCTGCGGTGTCTCCAAAGCACAGCCGATTTCGGGAAGAAATTCCATCCCCCACTTCCCCAGCTGGTGGGTCCTACTCAGCCAGGACAGGAAGGCAGGTCGCCCTGGACCCGAGCGGGTGGGGCCCCAAGGGGGTCGTCGGCTCGAAAACCGCGGTCTGTGGCCCCGAGTGTGTGCGTGTGGAGTTCCAGGGAGGGGCTCCCGGGGGTGAAGCAGGACAGGGCGCACCACCCATTCGGGTTTGCTCGTTCACCCTTCCTGTCCCGAGCAAGGATCTGCGGGGCCTCTTCTGGGACCTGGGACACAACGGTGAGTCGGGACAGTAGACAGACCAGGTCCTGGGCAGCTCCCGGCAGACCCGACTTTCGGGGGGGCAGCAGATGGTAAACCAGGGACTCTGGGTTTGATGGGGTGCTAGGCGGCGAGCCGGTGACAACGCACCGTGAGCAGCGCACTCATGTCAGCCAGCAGGTGCGGGGTGGGGGGGCAGGCGGGCAGCCGGGAGAGAGCGTGGGGGTGGCTGGGGTCGAGGTCAGAGCACCCAGACAGAGGGACCCCTTAAGAACAGCGAGGGTCCCGAGAAAGGACCACGTGGCTGCCAGGGAGGCCTGTGTGCAGCAGGGGGAGGGTGGCCCGGGCTCCGCTGTCTGAGGCGCCGGCTGCTGGCTGGGACAGGCACCCGCCAAGATGCAGAGCCCAGGCCTTGAAGCCCCCAGAACCCAATGCCACGAGAAATTCAGGCACAGAAAGGAGGTATTGGATGGTTGGGATGCCGGGGAGCCGGCGCTCAGGAGGACAGGCCAAGGACCCCTCGGGGATGCTAATTGAAGAGCACCCAGGGCCCCTCTGCTGTCGCGTGGACAGGTGCATGGGGCGGGATGGACAGTCGGGCTCGGAGCAGGTCCGCAGCTGGCCCAGGACCGACCCCTGCCTCCTCCCTGCCTGTCCTCCTGAGCGCCAGAATCTTCCGCGGCAGGTGCCGGGCACTGCTTCGGCCGGGGCTGTGGGCTACACTACCTCATGGGCGGAAACACTCCACCCCTCCACTCCGGGAGCCGAGTTACCCGAGCAGATTAAAACAGAAGCTTCCAGAAGGTCTCCCTCCCCATCACTGGAGAGTTGGCTTCGAGCCCCGCGGGGCCAGGCCTGCCATTAACCTCCAACGCTCTTCAATTAGCATCCCCGAGGGGTCCTTGGCAGGTGTCTCGGATTTGGAGGCACGGGCCCAGGGCACCGCCCCAGGGCGCCTTAACAGGGGCTAAGTGTTCTGCTGGACGCAAGCCCAGGAGACATCCATCAGCGGCAGGTGGGAGCCTACGTGCCGAGGCCTCCTGCCCAGACCCCGTCCTGCCGGGGTGGGGGGGGG
>PISW01012707.1:0-19158 GCA_004023785.1 Mungos mungo | reverse complement strand
CCAGCACCCCCTCCCCGCCCCCCAGCTCTCATTGTCCTTGAGGGAAATCTCTGCCTCAGAGATAATGGCCTTGGAATGAACATGTCTTGTAACCCTGAAGGCCCAGCCCCAGCAGAGGCCGTGGCGAGCTCCGTGCAGCCAGCGGGCGCTCCCTCTGCCCAGACAGGACCCGCTGGAATGACCGCAGCCAGGCAGCCTCCTCCGCGCAGAGTTGACCCCGCGGTGCTTGCATGGGCGCTGGGCTCCAGACCTCCCCCACCCCACCCCACCCCGCCCCAAAGCTCGGGTCAAACTGCAGGTGGGCAGGCCGTTGCAGAGCCAGAAAGCCCACCTGCAGGGCCAGCGAGACGGACGGCCTCACATTCAGGACTGATCTGCTTGCTCAGCAGTTCCGGGCACAAAGGAGGCGCAGAGCTTTGCTGTGTGTGCTGGGAGTGGAGGGAAGCGAGAGCCAGGGAGGGGGCGTGATCCCAGACCGCGTCCTCAGGAAGGTCGGGCTCGCTGTCACCGAGAGGACCCAGTGTCTGCAGGCGGCCGATGAATCAGCGGACACAATAGAGGGCGCTGACCCCCTCCCGGGAGCCGCACACGCGCCCCGGCTGCTAAGAAAGGGTGTGGGAAGCCTCCAGAAGGGCCTGCCAGACAGACAGGCAGCCTCCCAGCCCGTCTCAGGCCAGCACCCGGTGGTCCCAGCCCAGCAAGGGCTCCAGAGGCCACCAGCAAGACAAGCAAGGTGGCAGAGGCGGCCTGCTGCAGCGCTGTCGGAGCAGACCCCTGCCCAGAGCCCAGAGCAGACCCTGCCCAGAGCTGGAGCAGGCCCCGCCCAGAGCCGGAGCAGACCCCGCCCAGAGCCCAGAGCAGACCCCGCCCAGAGCCGGAGCAGGCCCCGCCCAGAGCCCAGAGCAGACCCCGCCCAGAGCCGGAGCAGGCCCCACTCCCAAGCACGTTTGAAGTTTGCCCATCACACTGGACGGAGCACACTGACAATGACCGACTTTTACTCCCCGAGTGTGACGAGGAAACTCTAGGGCCTGCCTGCGCCTCTCCTCCAGGGCAGGAGGACAAAGAACTTCACCGTGTGAGCTGAAAGGGCCGGCGGGGGAGGAAAGTGATCCGCTGAGTCGTTACCTCCTTGTGTCTGCACAGGGAGGCTCGGTGGCCGGCTGTCCCCAGCACCTGGGCGCAGGCTGTGTACGTCTGAGCTGGCCGGGAGCGTGTGCACACTGTGGTCACGACCTTGGCATCGGAGCACACTGTGTGTGACACTGTAACGCAATGCGGTGTGTTCCGTACACGGTGTCTGTGAACGTTCCCGCGTCATTACTTGTCCTCCAGCAATGACCGTCTTCCACCCAGTCAGGGTTCCGCTTTGTGGGTGGACAGCCGTGTTTCTAGCCAGAGCCCTGCCGGTGGGCCTCAGAGCCACGTTCCCATTTGTCACAGCAGGTGCAGCACAAGAGGAGGCGCCCAGTGCCGCCAGCTCCGGGAAGGGGCGTCTGTCCTCGGCCGGCGGGGTGCTCCGGCGGGGTGCCAGCGCCCGCTCGTCCTGCAGCCTGGCCCCTGAGCGGGTCGTGTGCCGGAGCCGCCTCCCCGCGTCCTCCACGCTGTGACCCCCACCCCCACCCCCGTGCGTGCCGGGCCCGCCCGCAGCAGTGCGCATGCGCTGGGCTCGCAGGCGCCCTTCTGGGTTCCGAATGAGGCGTGCAGGTTCTCGGGGGAAATAAAGCACCGAAATGGTGCCTCTTCCCTCAAGGGCTTCTAATTGACGTCGTTCCAAAAGAAATGCCAGCGCTTCGTCTTCTCCCGTCCCAGGGAAATGGCTCCCCGTGGAGCGCCGGGGATGTCTCTGCGGCCCCTGGGGGGCAGCGGATGAGCGCGGCGGCGGGAACGACGCTCCCCGGGCGCTGGGCAATTACACACGGCGGCGGCCCTCGTACCAGCCCTCCCCGCCGCGTCTCAGATGGCGCCGCAGACCAGCGCTGTTCCCACCCCGCGCGGGTGCACGCGCAGCTCGGACTCAGCAAACGCCCGGCCGCGGACTCAGGCCTGTTGTGGATGAGACGTCAGTCCAGCCCCAGAGGGACAGCCGTGGACACAGTCAGCGTGCGCTCAGCTGACCAAGGACTGGACAGTTAACCGGCTCCGGGTAGAGCATTGCAAACCAGGAGGAGCCCCGTGACCCGTGAGGGGGTGCGTGGGCCCCACGTGAGGCAAACGCCGGGGTCCGGGCTCCCTCCGCAGTGGAACGGGCTTCAGGCCGCGGCCGGCGGGACACAGGTGTTTGTGGGTCCATGAAAGGGGAGGGAGGGCTGAATCCCAGTCACCGGGGAACCTCCAGGCAAGCAAGGGCTCCCGGGTGCAGGCACAGAAGGACCAGGGAGCAGGGCGTGCGTGGCGAGGTGGAGGCTGTAAGGCGGACCTTGTGGGGTGGGTTGTGCCCCCAAAATGCTGAATCCTGAACCAAGTCCCTGTGAATGGACTTCATTTGGAAACAGGGTCTTTGCAGACGATCAAGATGAGGCCGTTAGGCTGAGCCCTAACCCAGTGACCGGTGTCCTGATACAAAGGGGAAGTTTGGGGGCGCCCCAGGGGCTCAGTCGCTTGAGCATCCGGCTTCAGCTCAGGGCATGATCTCACGGTTCGTGGGTTTGAGCCCGCATTGGGCTCTGTGCTGACAGCTCGGAGCCTGGAGCCTGCTTCGGATTCTGTCTCCCTCTCTCTCTGCCCCTCCCCTGCTCTCTTTCTCTCCCAAAAATAAATAAACATTTAAAACAGTTTTTTTAAAGGGGGGGAGCTTGGACACAGACTTGCACGAAGGGAAGACGGTGTGAAGACGTGGGGACAAAGTGGGTGTCTACAGCCTGAGGCTGCCGGGGGCCACCAGTGGCCAGGGACGGGTTCTCCTTCCACGGCCTCAGAAGCAAACAGCCCTGCTGAAACCTGGGGCTCACACCTGTAGGCCCCGCTTCTGGGAGAGAGTAAAGTTCTGGGATCTTTGTTACGTGGGCCCTGGGTCCCAGGAGATGTGGGCAGCCCTGCGGTTAGCAGCCAGTGGGTAGGATGCTGCCGGACCATGGAGGAGCGCCAAGCAGGGGGTGAGAGGATCGGACCCAAGTGTGACAGGATGCATCTGGAGCCCCACCAGCCTGCAGGGCCCGGCCCCAGCTGGAGACGCTCGCCAGGTTGTGCTGGAGGACATGAGCCTGCAGCTGTCCCGGAAATGAACCCCGTGAAAATGTTCTCAGCCGGAGAGGAAACAGGGAGACGCCACCACGAGACACTGGTGCTGGGGCATTTCGGGGCCGGCTTAGCAAACAGGGGCTGTTAATTTTTTTTAATGTGTATTTATTTTTGAGAGGGGAGGGGCAGAGAGAGAGAGGGAGACACAGAATCCAAAGCAGCTCCAGGCTCTGAGCTGGCAGCACAGCCCGACACGGGGCTCGAACCCACGAACCATGAGATCATGACCTGAGCCGAAGTCAGACGCTTAACCGACTAAACAGGAGCTTTTAAATCAACCAAAACAGATACACTGGATGGGCTAGACTTCAAGGAACAAAACCAGTGTCCTCAAAAGACGCCAACCGCAACAATGACGTTTTCGTCTGGCCGCCAGCACTCCCGGGGAAGGGCTGCTCCCCGCCTCGACAGCCGGAAGGCAGACTTCAGCAGAAAACGCCTGAGCGCCTGGCCTGGGCCAGTTTCCTGCCAGGAGCTGGGAGATGTGGCCCAAGTGGAGGAGGGCCTGGCTGAGGGAAGGAGGCGGGGCTAGAGGGAAGGAGGCGGGGCTAGAGGGAAGGAGGCGGGGCTAGAGGGAAGGAGGCGGGGCTAGACTGGAGACGCAAGGCCGGAGGCCACTGGCTGGGCTGCAGCCTGAGGGTCTGAGGGGGTGAGGGGCTGCGGGAGCCTGGGGTCCCGGTGCGGCCTGTGCAGGCACCTTGAGCACCCCGGGCATTCAGTGCCGAACCCCAGAAGACCCTGAGACCCACAGCGTCCGCAGGCCTAAGACTAAGGGAAGCGCTCGGGGACGAACCACACGCCAGGACTGAGGACCCTGCCCAAGTTCACTTGCTGCAACGGCGTAACAGAGCCTGATGAGATAAAACAGACCTGCCTCCTTTCTAGGGGGGAGAAAACACGCCAAAATATCTCGCCCCCCTTGTCAGGAAGGGGACGTCATCTATCTCCCTGAAATGCATCACCGCAGTGTCCGGAGAATAACAACAACATTATGAGCCCTGGGAAGGAAGGGGAAGGAATGCCCCGGGGGCGGCAGAAGCAGCCATCAAGAGAAAGGGAGGCTGAGTGATTTCGATGTTGGGACGGCAAACGAGGCCTTTTAACTAGCAGTTTTCAGTATGTACCGTGGTTTACAGTGAGAGACAGCAGTAATGCGGGAACCAAGGGTGATCACAACGGAGAAAGAGATTCGGTAGCCGAGAACCAAACAGAAGAATCATGTCTGAATCTTAAAAGTTCACTGAGGGGCGCCTGGGTGGCTCAGTTGGTTAAGCCTCTGGCTTCGGCTCAGGTCAGATCTCACATTCGTGGGTTCGAGCCCCGCATCAGGCTCTGTGCTGACAGCTTAGAGTCACGAGCCTGCTTCCAGTTCTGTGTCTCCTTCTCTCTCTGCCCCTCCCCCTCTCATGCTCTGTCTCTCTCTGTATCAAAAATAAATAAAACATTAAAAAAAATTTTTTTAAATAAAACTTTAAAAATTCACTGAAAGGGATCAAGAGAGATTGCGTATTTCAGAAGGATGCATGGACAGTGGGGGCAGAACAACGGGAATTATCTTATTTGGAGAACAGAAGAAATGAATACGAGTGTGCACGAAAGTCAAGAACAGAGTCCGAATGGCCTCGGAGACAATGCCACGTGATCCCGCAGGTGTCTGAAGACCCACGGGGAGAGGAGGGAGGAGAGGAGTGCAAACAGGTGTCCGAAAAAATAATCGTCAGGTTTTTCCTGAGTTTGACGGGAAAAAATTGTAAGAAGATCCTCGAACTCCCTGCAGGATGAATCCAGAGAGAACCGTGTTTATGCATAATCACAGGCAGCCGGATGAAAGTCAGATGTGAAGGGAAAGTCTTCAAAGTGATAGCGAGGAAAGGTGTGTTAGCCGCGTCCCGAGCACCCACCGGAAGCCCCAGAGCCGAGAGGAAGGCGCCCCAGTGCCTCCAAAGTGCTGACACAAAATAAACCCTCACACCAGAATCACATAGCTGGCCCAGGGGACTTCAAAATGAGTGTGAAAGACAGAAAGATGATTTTTGATAGGAGCAAGGTGACAGGATCAACCCCCAATGAGCCAAAATGTAAGAAACGCTGATGGGCGTCCTTCCCAGGTCGGCAGGAGGAACTGAGGGGCATCGGAGGAGCCACCGTTAGAAGAATCGATCTTGTAGTAACATGGGGAGGGGGGGCGGCTCAAACAGCTCAAGATTGCTGTGGGCTTCTCCATCTTTTAGGTGCGAGTGTTCAGTGTCCCCGTCGGAGCCGGGGAGAAGTTAAGGATGCGACTGAAATCCCCAGGCACTTAAACCACACAGATGCACACACGTGTAACACTGAAATATCAGCTGAGGAAGTAAAATGAAGTTCTACATTATGTTATATCAAAGGCAGAACGGGGCGGGGGGGGGAATAAACCCAGATAGAATGAAGAGCAAAGAACGTACAGTAAACCCAACTAACTCAATAATTACATGAAACGTAAACGGGAAATAATGCTCCAATGAAAAGACAGAGATTATCAGAATGTATCAAAAAGCAAGACTCAGGGTGTCTGGGTGGCTCAGTTGGTTAAGTGTCTGCCTCTTGATTTCAGCTCAGGTCATGATCTCACGGTTCATGAGTTTGAGCCTCGTGTTGGGCGCTGTGTTGACAGCATGGAGCCTACTTGGGATTCTCTCTCTCTCTCTCTCTCTCTCTCTCTCTCTCTCTCTCCCTCCCTCCCCGCCCCCACTCTCGAGCACCTGCACATGGTTTCCCTTTCTCTCAAAATAAATAAATGAACATTGAAAATAAACAAAACAAAACAATGGGCTATTTACAAGAGAAAACTTGTAAATGTAAAGACAGATCAACTAAAAGCAAAAAATCGGAGACAGGATTCAAGCAAACAGCAGACACTAGGTTCCTGGCGTGGCTAGAATCCACCCGGTGACATAGAGTCCAAGACGAGGTTTGAAACCAGAGATGGGACGGGGGTCCCACCAGGACAGCCAGCCGTGAAGACGGTCATACCTGAGCCCAGTGACTAACAGAGCTGCAAAGTCCAGGAAGCAAAAACGGACAAAACCAACAGGCAAATCCACAGCGACACAGGATGGAACAAAGAGCCAAATAACAAAAGAAAACCCATTCGAAACTTTTTAAAAAACAGGAGATGAAAGGACAGCACAGATTGCAGAGGGGGTCAACGTCGCTGACCTAACTGGCATTTCTAGGAGCTGCACCAGACAACCCCATGACGCACATTCCTCCCGCCGCCGCAAGATGGTGCCCACGCAGGTCATCCGCTGAGAAACGCTTCCGTGAATTTCGTAAGATGAACATCTCACGTGGCATGCTATCCGACTGCAAGAAAACTAAATTACAGTTAGCAACAATAAGGAATCCTTAAAAATCTCCAAGTATTTGGAAGTTAAACAACATGCATCTTGTTGTTTCCTGTCTTTTAAAGAGCCGTGCACACACCTGCGTGGCCAGTTTTAAAACACGGCGTCTCCACCGGGCTCATTTACAGCGAATCCTCACGCCTGCCGCCCGAGGTGAACGTTGACCTGCTTCCTGTCACTGTCACTTCATCTTTCCTGGGAGCTTCAGGTAAAGGCAGCTGTGCAATATGGAGTCTCTGACCCCTGTCTTCTCTCACTAGAACAATGTCTGTGAGCGTGGTCCCTCTGGGAGCGTGCCCCTCAGCCCCTGCCTGACGTCCCACTGTGCGGAGAGACCGCGTCTGGTGTGTCCGTTCGCCAGCGGATGTGCACGGACGCTGTTCCCACCTAAGGGCTGCTGTGACCTCCGTGTGCACACACGTTTCCAGTCACCTCAGGTCGGTCTGCGGGGAACAGCATCGTGGGGTTATATATTGAACATTTTTTATGTATTTATTTTATTTTGAGAGACAGAGACAGAGAGTGAATGGGGGAGGGGCAGAGAGAGGGGAAGACTCAAAATCGGAAGCAGGCTCCAGGCTCCTAGCTGTCAGCACAGAGCCCGACGTGGGGCTCGAACCCACGAACCGTGAGGTCATGACCTGAGCTGAAGTCAGATGCTTAACGGACTGAGCCACCAGGCGCCCCTGCTACTGAACTTGTTAAGAAACAGTCAGGCTGGTTTCCATGACTGTGCCCTGCCACGTTCCCAGTGTTCCAGGTACGAGCCCGTTTCCTGTCCTCTTCGACCGCCCCGGGCATGGGGCCCCCTGGGTGTGAGGCGGCCTCACTCCTCGGTTTACGCTGCCATCCCCATGGGCAGCTGACATCGGGCGTGTTTCTGTGTCTTTTGCTTTGTGGATCTATATCTTCCTGGGTGAAATGTCGATTCAAGCTTTCTGTTTAATCGGATTAATTTTCCTTCTTATTGACTTGCAGGGTTTCTGTATACATTCCTGACGCTGATCCTCTGTCGGAGATAAGATTTGCAAATATTTTGAATGGTATGTGACTGATTGCTTTATTTTCTTAAGAAAGGCTTTCAGAAGGGGCTGAAGTTTGTAATTTGATAATCAGTGGACCTCATTTATTTTTGTCACGAATGACGCTTTTGCTGTGACCTCTAAGAACTTTTGCTCAGCCCAAGCTTACAAGGATTTTCTTCTATGCTTTATTCTAGAAGACTTTTTAGCTTTTGCTTTTATAGCTAAGTACGGTGTATTTTGAGTTAATTTTTGTGTACAGTGTGAAGTAAATAGGTACGTATTTTATTTTACACATGTAGGTATCCGACCGTCCCCGCACTGTTTGTCAACAAGACTCTTCTTTCCTCCATTGAATTATTTTGGTGCTTTCAAAAACAGAAGCAGTCTCATAAGTACAGAGAACAAACTGGGGCTCCCAAGGGGAGGGGGTGGGGAAAAGGGCAAAGTAGGCGCCAACTTCTGGTGATAAAATAAACACGTCCCTGGGGCACCTGGTGGCCCAGTCGGTTAAGCACCCGCTCTTGATTTCATCACAGATCATGATCCCAGGGTCGTGGGATCGAGCCCCGTGTTGGGCTCCAGGCTGCGTGTGGAGCCTGCTTGGGATTCTCTCTCTCTCTCTCTCTCTCTCTCTCTCTCTCTCTCTCTGTCTCAAATAAATAAATAAACATAAAAAATAAAATAAAATAAGTCACAGGATGAGGTTTTCAGCACGGGGACAATAGGCGCTAAGCCACTACTAAACTGAACTTAGCAGAACTTGAATATAAAGTAGACAAGAAGCAGGTGGGACTTCACAGGACAAAGTCAGTGTAGCCTTCAGATATCAATCCGTTAACATAAACCGACAAAGGAGAAAACCTCATGATCATCTCAGCAGGTACAGGGAGAAACACGAGGTCCATTCAACCTCTCTTCATAATGAAAACTCACAGCATAGTAATAATGGAAAGGAAATCACTGGAAGTGCTTGAGAGAATCTGTAAAAAGCACAATAGCTTCCATGACTCAACAGCAAAACGTGGAAGGCTTCCTTCCTAGGCTCTCGGGGGGAGGCAGGGATGTCTGCCCGTACTTTGTACATAGAAGAGCAGGCAGGGGAGTCTATCCAGCGAAATCAGGCAGGGGCGAGGAGTCAGGAGAGATAAGGAAAAATGGGGCGCCTGGGTGGCTCAGTTGGTTAAGTGCCCGACTTCGGCTCAGGTCATGATCTCATGGTTTGCGAGTTCGAGCCCCGCGTCGGGCTCTGTGCTGACGGCTCAGAGCCTGGAGCTGCTTCGGATTCTGTGTCTCCCTCTCTCTGCCCCTCCCCTGCTCACACTCAGTCTCCCTCTCTCAAAAATGAATAAACATTTTTTAAAAAGATAAAAAATAAATGCAAAAGACTCAAAAGGAAGACCAAACTTACTTCATTTTCAGATAAGACTGTCCGCTTGGAGTGAGAGTGGGGGGTGGGGAGGGAGAAACTAGGAATCTGTCAAAACAAAAAACAAACAGCTTCTAAAACTGATAAGCGGTGTCGGCGAGGATGGAGAATAGAGGTTCAATATGCAAAATTCAACCGTATATCTTTAGAGCAGCAGCAAGAAAACAGAAAGTAAATAAATATGTATATATTTATAATCACATAATAGCATATTTATAAATAAATAGAACAAAATATCTGCAAACTCACTGCACCGAAAACGATAAAACATCTTTGAGGTTAATTTAGGAAGCCGAGGCGAATGGGGAGGCGTGTACGTTCTGCATGAACCGGAAACCTCATTTTTCATACGGGGCCCCTCTCCCAGCGGAATGGATAGACTCGACACCATCACCATAAAAATTCGCAAGTTCTTTGTAGAAATTAAGAGAGGCCACGTCCGTGAAGTTCCTAGAGTTCGGAGAGGCAGTGATTTCTTAGAGGAAACATAAAAGATAAATAAACTTTCAAATTTATTAAAGATTTCATCAAGATAAAAACTCTACTTGTGAAAAAAATACCATGAAAAATGTAAAGCCAGGCCACAGACTCGGAACAAGTCCGCAATACATACATCTCGGAAAGAAAACAGTGTATGTAAATCACATATGTATATATAATATACAAAAACATTTATGCATATAAATTTTCTCTCTACACATAGATTATGCCTGCCATCTAAAACGAGTCCAAATGAGAACCACTTGGACTCATAAGAATGGCTAAAATTAAAAATGCCAACAACGTCAAACGTTCGTAAAGATTTGGGACGACTGGACTCCCTCCTATATTTCTTGTGGAAATGCAAAATGAAACGACGACCTTGGAAAAACGGTTTGCTAATCCCTTGAATAGGCATGGCTTTCTCAACCCTCTTACTCTCCAGTGCCCCTGGGAGGGGTGATGAAGACACATGTCCACAAAATGACCTTTATAACTAGTTCCCGGCAGCGCTAAGCATCAGAGTCCCCAACTGGAGACCACACAGATATCTACCGAAAGAGAGCGATGGACAGACTGAAGCGCATCCAGGCAGCCGATAGCTACTCTGCAGAACAAATGCACCACGTTACCAACACATGCGATGACCGAATAGATCCAGGAAACACGCTGAGGGGGAGAAGCCACACCAAAGCACACACACCACAAGATTCGATCCATGTGAATTTCTGGAATTGGAAAGAGTAATCCACGGTGATAGAAATCAGCAGTGATAACCTGTAGGACGTGGGCTGGAAAAGACAGCGTGGCTAAGAGGCAAGCTCTGCCTGGGCGGAAATGTTTCAGAGCCTGATGGGGGGCAGCCCTGTGGGCACCTGCCTTTGTCAAAGCTTAGGAACCCTCAATATCTGGGCATTGCCCTGGGCATTGCCAACCATTGTTTTCACTTGCCCACTTCCATCCTGGTGACCCTAGGAATGTATCTGGATAAACCTGTTTCTTACGATTCTGTTGAAACAGCCCCACCTGGAGAAGGCAAAGCCGTCTAGTCACTGCCCCGCGGAGACATCACATGCTGTAAGGTGGGGACTGGTCACTCTGACCCATGTAAACCCTGAGCTTCTGCTCGGCGGGGCGCCCTTCCGAGGAGCTACACCCGCCCAGGAGGGGCCGTTCAGCCGAACTAAAATAAACACCTAATGACCAGCTCCATTTGTGTTCGTGGGTCCCGTTCTCGGTGACTCGCCCCGGGAAATAGGGTCCAACAGCACAGGCGCGGAGTTAGAAACAAAACCCATGGCACACGACCGGAGGATGTATTTTAATACAGATCTCCAGAATACAGCAGAGATTCTATCAAGTAATAAAAAAGAGAGACTCCCAGAGGAAAAATGGACGAACAAGTTGAACAGGCCCTCCTCAAAAGCAGGCCTGCAAACGGGGACAACAGGGGCCAAGATGTTCTCCAGCTCGAGTCACCGGGAAAGGACGAAACAACCGGGCAAGCGCTCTGCTCCCACCACAATGGCTCGGATTGGAACAGAAAAAAGTGATAGTACCAAATGCTGGGAAGACGGGGACAGCTGGGGACTCTTGGCTCCCTTGGCAGCTTGGGTGTCTGTGTGTCACAAGCCTCAATGTGCTCCTAACTGTGGGCCCCACAACCTTGCCCCCAGGTGAGTGCCCAAATGTTTACGTACTCTCTCTACAGTTCATTTATTTTGAGAGAGAGAAAGAGGGCGAGCAGGGGAGGGGCAGAGAGAGAGGGAGAGAGAATCCCAAGCAGGCTCCGCACTGTCAGCCCAGAACCTGAGGCAGGGCTCCAGCTGGTGAACCAAGAAGAGATCATGACCTGAGCTGAAATCAAGAGTCAGATGCGTAACCGACGGAGCCGCCCAGGCGCCCCCATGTCTACACGCTAAAAGGCATGTGCCATCACGTTGCTCCAAGCTCTGCATGGAGTACCCAAAGCTGGAAAGAGTTTAGGTGCCACCAGCCGTGGGGCAGACACATGAATCCCAGGTGTGTCCCCCGGGGACCGCAAGTGTCCACAGAACCACAGGCTGCGCCGTGGGCTCCGAATCGAGCGGCCATGCCTGTGGGTCTCCCAGACCTCATGCTGGTCGTGGAAGTCAGACACCGAGAAACCTCTTAAGTTCAAGATCACATTACGTGGAATTCGAAACGCACGCAGCCGTGTCTAGCATCCCGGAGGCTGCGTGTGATCTGTCCTCTCAGGGAAGGTGGGGTTTAGAGGTGGGGGCCTCTCCAGGTGTGGTGCTGCTGGCTTGGTGGGGCTGCTTTGCTTCTTTAAAAATCTTTTAATGTTTTATTTATTTTTGAGAGAGAGAGACAGAGACACGGAGAGCAGGGGGAACAGACAGAGAAGGAGACACAGAATCCAAAGACAGGCTCCAGGCTCCGAGCTGTCAGCACAGAGCCCGAAATGGCGCTCGAACCCACGAACCGCAAGATCATGACCTGAGCCGAAGTCGGACGCTTAACCGACTGAGCCACCGAGGCGCCCCGAGAAAAGTAATTTTAAGTAAAAAGTTGATGTGGGTTCAAGAGCAAATTAGAAACAGCTTTTTTTTTTTAAGGAAGCAATAGGGGCTCAGAGTTTAGAGCAGGGACTGAGAAGACACACGTGAGGAAGTAACCCCCACGCAGCTCGGAGAGGGAAGGACGGCGCAGGGTTAACCGAGGGCCGGAGGACGGCGTCCGCTCAGGCCCCAAGAGCAGCGGGCGGGATCTGTACGCACCGTCTTATCGAAGACTTCTGTTTGCGGGGGTCCTGCAGTTGTGCAAACTGCCAGCATCATCTTCACTTCATGGATGAGGTTTCAGAGGGGTGGGGGTGTTGTGGTACGTCCGAGGTCACCCAAGCAGGCAGCAGGACTGAAACCCCGGTGGTCGTCAGAGACCACGTTCCAACCATCATTCAAAACTGTCTCAGTGACAGAATGAGAAAGTCTAATATTTCCCCCCACAAAGTAGGAGAAAGGGAACGGAAGACGGTGTGCTTGCTGAGCTAAGTCCCCACAGCGTTAGAAGAAATGAGCCCTTCGATACAAGAAGCCCTCATGTCTGGGCGTCTGGGGGGCTCCGTCTGTTGAGCATCCGACTCTGTCTCCGGTCATAATCTTATGGTTCGTGGGTTCAGGCCCCCCGTCGGGCTCTGTGCTGACAGCTCAGAGCCTGGAGTCTGCTTCGCATTCTGTGCTTCCCTCTCTCTCTGCCCCTCCCCTGCTCTCTCTCTCTCTCTCAGAGGCCACGATGGCCTCCAGAAGCCAGCCGGGGAGAGAAGGAAGAGGGGGCTCCATCAGTATTCGGCCCGCAGCAGCCTGCCTTCCCGGGCCTCACACCCACGGCTGTGAGCCTGCTCGCCGCCTTCTGTGGGGCTCACCAGGGGAGGCGCCGGCGGGGGACTGCAGGACCCCCTGCTCCCTCCTGCGTCCAGCGCCTCTTCCCTGGAAGCCCTGGCCTCGAAGGCCCTCCCTCGGGGGCACTGGGGCTTGCGGGGCCTGACACTCCCCTTCTCTGGCCTGTTCTCTTCCAGAGGTGACAGAGGCTCCCTGCTGAGTCCTGACCATCATTTCCCTCCTGAATTCCCCCCGCGCTCCCCTTAGTACTGTGGACCCTTGACCTTGAACAACACAGTTTGAACTGCACGGGTCCACTTATTCTCAGATTATTTTCAATAAATACCATACAGGAGTATAAATGCATTTCCTCTTCTTTATGATTCTCTTAATAACGTTTTCTCTTCTCTAACTCATCTCATTGTAAGTGTGCGTTCAGCATACGAGATGTGTGTTCATAGACTGGTCGTCAGCAAGGGTTCTGGTCCTCAGGGGGCTCTTCGTGGTTAAGTTTCTAGGGAGTCTAAATTGTACGTAGAGTTTTGGCCTCGCAGGGGCCGGCAGCCCACCCCGCGTGGTTCAAGGGTTAACTGGGATTCATCCAGTTCCACTGCGTGAATCTCTCCATGTACACCCTCCATGGATATGGTTTTCTACCAAGTCCTGACTGGTATTTGCTGCTTGCATGAGGCGCCAGGAACTAGTACCTCAAAATGGGATTGATGGCCTGGGTTTCTCACCCTGTTGGCGATGGCATGGCGGCCCCTCGCTGGCGCGGAGCTCTGAACAGTAACCCCGGCACCGGCAGCAGCGCGGGTGCTGGCGGCTGGCCAGGGCGTGACGACGGACGTCGTGGGACTGTGCCTCTGATCGCATCCCTGGAGAGATTGGAGAGCAAGTTCAACGAAGGGTCTGGCGCGTGCAGGAGGCTGGGGCAACTGGAGGCCTGCAGGGAAGCCACCAACGAGTATTTCTCCTGGGGGCCCCCGGGCACGTGAGACTGAGGATCAAACACATGGTTTGCAGGATTCGAGGTTGACACTGTGCATAACTTGCAAATTTCCTAGCCTCCACGCTACGGCGAAGAGTTGACAGGAGGGGCCCCTGGGGGGGAGGCAGTCCATTAAGCATCTGACTTGGTTTTCGGCTCAGGTCATGACCTCACAGTTTGTGGGATCGAGCCCCATGTCAGGCCCTGCACTGACAGTGTGGACCCTGCTTGGGATTCTCTCCCTCCCGCTTCTCTCTGCCCCTCCTCCACTCACGCATGCATGTGCTCTGGCTCCCTCTCAAAATCAATAAGTAAAAATTAAAAAAAACACACACAAAGGACAGCTTGGAACTGAGTGAGACCTCGGGAGGCCTTTGGGAATTCGCAGGCAGCTGGGGACTGTGGACCTCCAAACGCCCAGGGCTCCCTCGCTGGCGGAAGCTGCTGGAAGTTTCTGATGAATGAGCATCCTGCTGGAGACGTTTCAGGACCTCGTGAGGGGTGCCGGTTTTCTCACGACCCCCTCCAGCCCCTCATGTACTTAACGCTCAGCTTAGCCCAGCGGGGCCGTAGCAAGGTCTGCTCTGGGAGAGGCAGCGGACGTGCAGAGCTGCCGTAAGATCTGACCCGTTTGTACCAGCAGGCGCCTGAGGACCCCGAGGGCTCCCCGAGAACGAGGGGATTTCTACTCAGATCGGGGCAAATGCATTAGCAAGGTGCACGCGGCTGGGCTGCGAAAGCCTCTTGCCCGCGGGGCGGCTGACCTCCGAAGGCTGGTGTGGCGGCGGCAGGCTCCGCCACTGGGCTGCCGTGGAACGTAATGTCGGTGAAATGGGTTTTCTAACTGGTCCCTTAGTCACTCTTCTGGGAACCATGTCTTGTTTTGGTGCAAGAAACTTGACTCATGTCTCCGTAACGATTCACGACCTCACACCTTGTGCCTGGACTGCAGCCAGCTTACAGAACCAAGGCCCTCTCTCTGGGACGGCGCAGTCCCTGTGGGGAAGGACCCGGCGGTGCGTCCCCGGGATGTGCCCCGTCCTTCTCCAGGGGGAGGTGTGGCCAGGACAGCGGTCAGGAAAGGAGGTGCTGGGTGCTCTTCGGGGCACCACCCCTGGAGACCCGGCCCGCCAGCGTGGCCCCCAGGGACCCAGATGATCCACGGAGCTCGGCTTAAACCCGTCTCACCCGGGGTCCAGTGGGCCGCTAGGAGCACCCTGTGGCCACTTGAAGGTGGACTTGGAAGAGACATTTGTACCACACGGCATAAATCCCGCATCGTTTCCCTGGCCTCTTAGGCCAAGTCCAGTCCAGGCCGGCCAGGGGCAGGTCCTGAACTGTGCTCTCCCGCACGAGGACGCCCGGAGCAGCGCCTCGTGCCTGGCGGGTCTCTGAGCAGACGGGTGGAACTTTGCCTCATCTGCCGCTTCCTTCCCCCCTGTGGCCGGAAGTCAGAAGCGTGCCGAAGGCCTACGGAGGATTTTCAACCACACGCCTCGCTGCTGATCACAACTGCTGTTCTCAGTGTAGCTGATGAGGTTTCGGGGTGATGGTGGGGTTTGTGGGGTTCAGAGCTGACGGCCAAGAAAGAGTTCTTGCAGAGAGCGTTGGTGCAAAAAGGTGAGTTAATTAAGGCGGGGGCAGGACGGGCCGGGCGAGCTGAGCCGGGGTTGTGAAGGTGACCCTGTGCACCATGGAGTACGTGGGGGGGGAGTCGATGGGAGGCCTCCCGAGGGAGCTTGACGCGCTCACGAGGACGCTGAGGACGCCGAGGCCTTGCTCTCGTCTGCGGCCCAGGAAGACACGACCCCGGGAGCCCCCGGGGGCTGTTCTGCCCTGTGTCTGCCTCGAGCATCTGTCCGTGGGCGGCGGGTTACTGACATCTCGTTTTACCATCCCCGTCTTGCCTTCGTTCCCCACGTCATTACGGGGGCGAGGGGAGGCGGGGGCCCCAGGACACCGAGTCAGCAGGCTCCTGGGGCTGAGGCTGTTGGTCGGACTGCCTTTGTCTTGTCATTGACTAAGATGTGTGCAAACTCGTCGGCTGAGCCCTGTGTTTTCTGCCCCCTCCTTTGTCCTGGGGCGGCCGGGGTGCCCAGGAAGGTCACGGGGACCCACTGGGGAGGGCGGTGAGCTGCTTGCGCTTTGTGCGCAGCCGGCCTTTGCCTGCCATCACAGGGAGGTGACGGAGGAGGTCGGCAGCGGACCTGGACCCTCGGCTGCCGCTGCTCTTGGCCTGAGCCGAGAGAAATGTCAGTCTGGAGCCTCCTGCTCTGTGGCCCCGGGAAACGCTCCCCAGTTACTTGGGTTAGTTCCCCCCAACGTGAAAGCCTCCGTCAGGGTGTGCGACGTCCTGGGCGGATCTCCTTTCTGCTCGGGCTCGCTCCGGTCATCCTTCTTTGTTGGTAGCCCCGGATTCTGAACGGCGTCCTCGGGATTCCCGTCCCCTTCCCGTGGAGGTGCGTGGTCCGCCCTGGCCACCAGATGCACCCCAGCAAGACCGAGCCCTTGTCGGGAGCGGCCGCCCACTCGGTGGTTCGCCCCTTGCTGGCACCTCCCTCCCCTGTCGCACTCCGCCGTGTGGGTTCCCTGCGTCTCTCCGACGGGCCCCTGCGGTGAGCCCTCCGCTCAGCCTGGATGAGCACCCAGACGCTCACGTCTCCCCTGTTCCCTTGCAAAATCGTGCTGCCCTCATCTGCTCCCCCTGCACCTTGTGGGCGAGAGCCTCTGGACAGCCCCGCGTCACTCTAACGAGCCTTTGAGAGGACGCCGGACTGGACCCGTGTGTCCCCTCTGCCGTCTGAGGCGAGGACAGCCCCTCGTTCTCGGGACGTCTGCCGCACCTTGCCGAGTCCCCCTCGTCATGAAGATGTTAACGGACGCGTCCATACGCGGACGAACACTCGTCACTCCTCTTCGGCGGGAAACGTGCAGCTCTGCCCGGGCACCGGGACTCCTGGAACGTCCCTGGAGTCCGAGAGGAGCCCCCACACCGGGGACACCTCGCTTTGCCCAAAGATGAGGGGTCTGGTGGTCACAGGCGGTAAATAACTGAGCAGGTCACCTGCCCGCGGGCCTTGGGGGTGGGGGCTGCTCACGGCTGCCGCTGCGCCCCCGCCACCCTCTGGTCCTTGGACCGTGAAGCCGTCCTCATTAGCGCTAGATGCAGCGCTGCCACCGGCAAGGTCGCGGGAGAGGCTCACGCGCCTCCGCCGCCCGCCCGACACCAAAAATAATGAAAAGACCGTCTCCCAAATCAGGTTCTGGCGAGGCCCGTGGTGCCCAGACGGTGACATTAGAACAGGCTGAATTGTTCTCATTAAAATGCATCCGCTGCTGTAGACGAGAAGGGGCCCCAGAGAGCGGGCTTCGGATCTGCGCCTTGTTTCCCTGAATTATGGAAAATTAACGGGCCTCCGTCTCCGCTTCCGGAAGGTGCTGGCGGCCTCCGGATTGGAGGGCTGGGGCTCACGTGACCACGGAGCCCGGAGGGGCTGGCGGGGTCTGGTTTTGCTTTCAAAAACAACCACCGCAGAAATAATATGCGATCATTAAAAGCAGAGAAGACGAGATATTTATAAACAAAATGAGTGCTTTTGATTTGATCCCTGGAGTAAAATGTCATAAATAGCTGTTAATTTGGGTCTGTTTACTAAAAATTTAATGCCCGCAGAAAATCTATTTGAATCATCACAAATGTAATAATGTCTGCCAGGGAGAAGGCTGGGAGTGATAGCAGCAATTTGGGACGAGGCTTCGGGGTCCTGGGGCTGGCGTCTGACGACGTGGAGCCTAATTAATGTCGGCGAGCTCCCCGCCTCGCGGCCCGGCCCGCAGAGCATCAGTCACGGCCCCGCCGGCTCCACGGGCCTCCCCGGAGCACAAACACCACTTCTGTCCGACGCTAAATATCAGTGCTGTTAATACAGACCCTGGACTGTTTTCTCAGCTCTTTTGATGAAAGGGGTTAATTATCATGATGATTATTTCATCGCACGATCTGGTGGCTCTGTCTCGAAACACAAAAG
Source organism: Mungos mungo (assembly GCA_004023785.1). Taxonomy (NCBI): domain Eukaryota; kingdom Metazoa; phylum Chordata; class Mammalia; order Carnivora; family Herpestidae; genus Mungos; species Mungos mungo. The sequence goes on along the minus strand of PISW01012707.1, from coordinate 1,223 downwards.
ACGTTTCCCAAGACAAGAGGAAGGGTATCCAATAAAAGTTGTTACGTGTAAACGCCACACGGCAGACATGACAAACGGCGGCATCCCCGGTAATGATGTCCCCGGGGACGGCGCTGGCGGCGGACTGGGGACCTTGGGCCCCGGCTCCGCAGCTGAGCAAAGGCAGGAGAGGGGGGCGTTTGTTTTTCCAGATCATCCAAGGCGAGGCCTTCCCATGAGCCTCCTGCTCCGGCCCCTTTTTTTCCCCCTGGAGGATTTCAGATATCACAGGATTTGGGTCAAGAGACAGAGGAAATGCCCTTAATGTTGCATCTCTTTAGCCACCCTGGCCCGTGAGAGTTCGTTTCAAACGCTGTGGGGTGTCCGTGCCGGGGCCGCCCGCCCCCCAGACCCCCGTGCGCCGCAGGCCGGGGGAGAGACACCACAGTCTTTAGCCAGCACTGAACCCACACAACATCATTTCCAAGCCCATTTTCCTTCAGAAGAGCCAGGCTGGGGCCTCAGTCCCCGTAAGCCCCGCTGAGCCCCCGGGATCGGGCCGTGACTCCAGGCTGTGGCCAGGCCCACCGAGGAGCCCCAGCCGGTGCCCCACGGGCAGCAGGCGGGCTCGGCTGGGCAGGGACGCGGCCCTTTCTTCCCACTCAGAACCGGGCGGACCAGCATCTGCTCCTCCGCGGGCTGCGGACCCGGGGGCCACCCAGCCTCCTCCTGCGTGAGTGTCTCGGCACCTCCTCTCCCCCGGCCCCCCGGGGCTCCGTGCTGGACCCAGGCAGGCGGCTGCTTCGTTCGCTGTCCGTCCAGACACGGCTCTCCCTCCTGGGCCCTCACCCAGCGAGCCCAGCCCCTCCCCACGCTCACACCGGCTGCCACTCAGGGCTGGTTTGTCCTTTTGTTTCCTTTCTGTTGCTGCGGGGACACAGGACGTCCTCTACGGGGCCGGCCCGCTTCCTCCCTCTCCGCCGGGTTCTTCGAAGCCACCACGCATCCGCCCCGTGCGTCCCATCCAGAGGTGTGGACGGTCATCTGCCAAAGACTTTCTCGTGGGTCTGGGCCGCGCAGGAGTCACAGGCCTGGCTGGGCTGTCCACTCCTGGGCCACCGAGCAGGTGCTGGTCTGAGGCCGAGGGTCCTTCAGAGGCAAATGCAAAGCAAGGATACGCACCAGCCAGGGACGGCTCACTGTGCCACATCAGTGCGAACGGAGAGCATGTCCGATAATTACGG